>JAJJMC010003991.1:7137513-7162767 GCA_023531435.1 Papaver californicum | reverse complement strand
AAGAAAGGGATCGGCCTCAACCGGGAAGGGAAGAACTGGAGCTTACTGTAAGGAAAATCAGAGCTCTAATGGAGCTTTTTGTAACCTGGAATTAATCAATAAAACCCTCACAACTTCAATACCCGTGGATGTAAGCCATTAAGGGCTGAACCACGTTAAATTTGTGTCCAATTTCTCTTCTCTTTTTTGTGTGAATTTTAGGTCTGAATTAAGATCAATGATTTTTGGTTGTTTTGGGTTGATGAGAATTTCTTCCCAAACATTAGTTATAGAAGTATTCAAGATCCGATTGATCGTTAATGGGAAAGATTAAATGCTAATTTTACGATTAATATTCTCACCTAGCCTTTTTTTTTTTCTCTCTCCCTAATAATGTTTTCTTTTAAGTTCTCCTTTTCCTAAAATTGCTGAGCCCTTCTCCTCTGGTTTAGCTAGATATTGATAGACGTTCTTCTAAGAGGCCCACTGAGTCCTTATTTGTCTTCCACTTCGATAGTCAGACCGCAACGAATATGACTAGAACACACAGATATCCTTCGGTCCAATCATATCCCACTGACTTCGTTCGGGCTTGACAGTGTCCTATCCACGATCTCACCTCTTGTTCGTTCAATCATAATTCTCCATGCATACATCCCGGTGGTCTGTTGCGGATGAGATATGCCCGTCCTCTCTACTTTATCAAGTTTGTTGCATGCTTGACACCTACTCTGTCGGTTAGGAACATGATGATTGATTCTTTCTTTCCTGCACGCCACATGAATAATATGTGCTCTTCATGCATTAATGTTGTCAATCTTCTACAATCATCTTTCATCCTTTGTCAGGTTACGTCAACCGCCAGTTGAGATCAATCTCCACTGTTGATCTTGGGTATGCCTTCAGATGATAAAAAGTTATTTTTTAGGCTTTGATCCCGTGTATCTTATATAGTTGTCTTCTTCTGCTTTGATCCTGTGTATCTTATATAGTTGTCTTCTTCTGCTCCAGATGTTAGGATGTTAACATGTGTATGGTTGAGATTACATACTCACAAAATTGCTTCAAAAATAAAATTGTGGTCTACTAGAACTATAAATTACTAATGAAATTTTTTATCGTAAATTTCTTTCATTTAGCTAACCGATCGACAAACAACAGTAAGTTTTATATACAGTAAAGCAAAGAGATAGGATTAAATTCGAAAAAATTAACGACTATAATAATGTATAGCATCGGTTTGGATTTCAGCTCAGCCGAATTTAATTTTTAAAGGATTAGTTATACATTGGACCTTCGATTTAAAACTTAACCACCGACATTGGATCTTAGTTTTCATAGTCGGGAGAGATGACAGTTCGGACTAAGTTCTACCAATTAATCCAAACTGGGATAGCAGGATCTCCGTTTTTTAATTCAGCAGACAAAAAAATACGCTGAAACACAATACTTATGTAGGAACAAATCGGCCATAACAATAGCATAATGCGTGATTTTATACATGTACCTAACAGTTAAACTTACACCTACCATGCAATATTAACATCAGTGATTTTCACAAGTCCTGGAATTAATTTGTTTAATTGAAAAAAGTTTTTTTTTATAATCAAATAGTGTTATAATTAATTATTAGTTTTTTATATATAAAATTTTAGTGATGGATTTTTGATACACAAAAAAAGAAGATCTAGAAAAATTTTTATATATTGCTCTTATTGAATTCTTTGGTGGAATTTCACTTTCCTTCTCCAGCAGGTCCCCCTCCCACCATCTATAGAGTTCCCGGTATAATAATTTACTCCCGAAGTTGTTGTGGATTTGTAGTCAACACTCGACATAGCATTGTAGGTTACTAATATATGTAAAATCCTTCGCATATGCTCTTAAGAAAACTAATAATGGCTCATTTCTTAGGTAATTTAAATTTAATGTTTTTGCATAATTATTTAGCCTTTTTATTTATCGACTAATTACTTAACTGATTGGTCAATCACCTGACGGTTTCAAAAATAAATAAATAAAGAAATGGTTGTCCAAATACAGGTGTCGATCAATTAGGTTCAATAATTACGATAATATTTAACTATGCTAATTGGGGTCGACTCTAGATTTTTTTCATCCTGAAACCAACTCTTAAATTATATACCTAAGATAGTAAAACAATTACGAAAAAAAACGTACAAGTACAACAAAATGTAAGAAAAAGAGTTGATTGCTCATACATTAGCGGCATACCAATTTTGAAGAATTAATGCTAAAGAAATATGCCCAAAATTATTCTTCATACACGACCAACTGAACAACGAGCACTTAACATCATCGATTATTAGTTTGTTAGTAGTTCTAAATTTGCCTTTAGCAATTTTTTGTTTCTTTCTAACCAAACAACCTACCATATGGCATAAAGGATGAGGTCCCAATTTTTTTTATTTCCTTTGCACTTATTTTTCTTTTTCTTTTTCCTTTTCCAATGGGAATTCTTCACTAAATCTTGAGCTACCCACTATAATATATATAAATATATCAGAATATTTGTGTTACTTTCTTCCTTGATCTTGTTCTCGAATACTGAGCTCCTAGATGGATTGTTCACTAGTATAGATCGAAGAAAACCTATTCTAGTGCAATAATTCCACAAATATATTCCTTGAACATGTTATATATAAACACATTAATATTTATACTCCCATTGAGCAGTGTTGATTCAATGTATCTGCAGTATCTGTATAGACTTTCAGTACTTGGAGACTATTTACCAATTATATGTCCATTCGTTTGAATGAATTACTAAATTGATTCATGTTTATTCTCAGCTGAATTTTATGAATCCACTTTAGTGTTTTTTTTCTTTCTAAAATTAGGATTGAACACTTGTGTCTCCTAGATTAATCTAAATATATATCTAAGGTCAAGTTTACTTCCAGTACGGACAAGCTCATGGTTATGCCACCACTTGTACAAATGGGAGTGCCCAACTTGCACAAAGACAGGTGCAAGTGCCGAATGCAATACTAATTTCATCGAGTACAATTGGAAAAAATACAAGTAACAATTTAGGCATGCACGTAACTTGTACAAGGGACAAATGTGAGTGCTGATAGCACCCACCAATGTTGGCACATCACACCGCCAACGACTTCTCTTCTAACAATGGCACAATCCCATGTTGGAGCATCACAACACCAACCATTGCTTGCCAGCGTTGGCATTCCTTTTATGCCAGCGCCCATTTGGCGCTGGTATCCCTCTCCAGCGCTAGCACACTTTCGTGGCACCGTTCCTCCTGGATTTCGTCACAACCCTTTTAGCATCAACGTTGGCATTCCTTTTTCATTCCTTAATTAACTACTCCATTTGATGCCTTGAGCTTTTGGTGTCTTCATTTGATGCTCTGATCCATGAGTACTCAATAACTAAGTCTTATTATTAGATGCGCCAATACTTGGCATCATCTATGAGAATGGTTGATCGATGCCTCTGCCTGCATTATCAATGATTTTATGCAACGAGCCTGCATCATGATTCCATCACTTCTATGGTGGTTCCACTGAAAAAGAGGTACAACGAGCTTGTATCGCTAATATAACATCCAACTTGTATCATTCACATAGTGATACCATGAGATTGCATCACTCAAAAAGTGATTCCACTACCTTGCATCATTCATGAAGTAATACAATGCCTTGTATTGTCACTGAATTTATGCCAATGATCGACATGATCATGCAGAACTAATTTTTAATCAACAAGAGAAGTATGGTGATTTTCATGCGTCACTTGATAGACATAATTTTATGTCTTATTTGAGCTCATATTATATTGTTATTACTCGATTTTTGTATTAATAATGTCATTTTATTATGTTTGTAGGTATTTTTGGAAGAAAAAATAATTGAGAAAATTCGGCTTTAAAGCGATAAAAGCATTCGGAAATAGTGTTAAAGGCACGCATCGAAGTTGATAAAGGCACCCATATTTATAAAGGCACCCACCTTCTTCTCGAGTTCAAAAAGATTTTCTTGGCGGGAATATTTTATTTGCAAAAAGACAACGTGATTTGTAAACTTGGTATTTAGGGTTAAAAGAGGAATATTCCCTTTCCTTAATATAAGAAAGAGTTGTACACAAGTTGGATACGTACAAAATCAAAACAGAGCAAAAGAACTCTCGTGAATAAGTGGTTGCGTTAATAAAGGGAAAGAAATAATTCTCGATCTGATTTTTATTAAGAAGAAAATATTCTCGAATCTAAACAAGTCAAGGATTTTGTCTCGAGTCTTAAATAAGTTAACGTCATCTCACTTTCGAGCTTTAATAGGAAACAAAATGGATATTTGCTGATCGAGATAAAGAAAAAAAAATCACCGAGAATATTTTCTCATAAAAACAAGATTCAGAAGAAGATTTGAGGGTTGAAAGGTGTTATGCTATAAATAGAGGGTCAAACATAAGAGTCTGGGAGGCTGGCTCTGCCAGAGAACGTAAAAAAAATCACAAAAGAAAATTTCTCCAAAAATCAGGTCGAGGAAGAAGAAGATGAAAAACATAAAATTGTCATTTATTTCCATTGCCATTTTTAATTTCAACACCCTTTGTAATGGTTTAGTGAATAGTATCTGTGACAGTTGAGGGTTTAATACATACGGAGGACGTCGTTGATTCATTAATCAATTCAAAAGTTTTTATTCATTCAGCGAAGCTATTGGCCGGTTCTTATTTGTACTACTCTTGGAGTGTGTCTTTAAATCGACAAAGAAATAAAGAAATTTGTGAGCTTTTCTTAATCAATAACTTTAATTTTTTAATCAATTTTCTTTTATTCTTATCTCTATGAGTAGCTAATCTTCTTACCTAGGATGGAGAATGAAGCTATTTTTGATGTGTACTTTTAATATTTAATTTCTTAGACAAAATTACTACCTTTTGTGCCATTCAATGACTAATAATTTCTCTTTTAAATATGCTTCGATTTAATTGTTTTGAATAGTCTTTAGGTTGTTGATTTTTTATAAGGGAAGGAGATTATATTTTTATGAGATGACGAAAGTCGTGTAATTAATTTTAAACGTTATATTTTCCAAAACATGAGATTGAGTTCAAAAATTGTTTTGAATAATTTGAAAGTAGATTTAATAAATTAAATTGTTAATTCTACAAACATCAAAAGTAGCAGAATCAAAAACCCTAGACTTTTATCTTCCTGGTTAATTAATTTATATAGTTATTTTATCTTTTTATTTATTTAGATTTATTTAACTTATTCAAAATCATTCTCTTTGTATTAGCACATAAGTTAATTAAAATTAGAAATTACAATTATGAAATCCCTGTGGAACAAACCGTACTTGCATACGGTCTTATCGACAGCCGTGCTCTTGCGGTATAATTTAAAATCCCATCATCGCTGTCGACTTCTAATCTCTCAGACATATATACCAAGTTGTTGTTGATTCCATTGTCTCTTTACTCTTTCATATCTATTCATCACCTTAGCATTAATGCCATGAAGTGCTCCCACTACTAAAAAATGATCATCTCACTCAAGTGTCATCGTATGGTTTCACTCACTAGTAGGATTATTACGTGATGCACTATGCCAACTAATGCTCACGGCCGGCATCATCAATTCACTAGAGCCCAAGCTCACTAACACTTGTACTATACTCTACTTGGATTACTAAGTTCGTTAAGTTTTACTATATTTATGACTCTTATTAGACTAAATACTCATCAGTCTAATTAAAATGTCATACCAACTGACATTGTGAAGTGCTAATGTCACTTGATCAATTAAAATTACCAAGTCTCTACGAGACTTACTAGTCTCATCAGACTTGACACTCGTCAGTCTAATTAATTACTCCCTCTGCTTCAATATTTCCGTCATATATACTATTTTTATTTGTTTCAAAATTATGTCCAACTTATGTTCATATAATATTTTCAATAAGATTCTATTTAAAATCATCAAGAATATCTTGTTAAATAGGAAATAAATATGATTAGTACCTTTTTTTTTCCTATCTTCATTCCTTTTTAGAATATTTCTTATTTTTTCAATTTCCTTTCTTAACTAAAATAGAACAACCAATTTTAGGTACTAACTCTTAGAGAAACTTCTTTATAGACAAAAATGGTAAGTTATTAACGTAGTCTAGGAACTCCCATGGTCCCTATAATATTTTGACTTTGTTAACGCGTGCTAAAATATTTAACAGAGGGAGTAATTCATTTTGACTCAATTAATTGATCAAGTAGTTTCTCATATGACTCAATTAACTTAACAATAACATCACTCGGATATACTATTAATTTTCTATACGACATCAATTAAGTCACATATGGGGATATCTTTAAGGTTTTGGTCTAGCGGTCTACAAAACGTGCGGTGTAAAGGTACATTCACAAAGAGAAAGAAACTAAGTCGTGTTAAAGTTACGAGAAAAAAAAGAAGTGGAGTGTGATACTCAATGTCCCCTACAAATTCAGGTACGACTTATACCATGTTTTCCGCTCTACCACTACTCCACTGTTAGAGCACTGCTTGGTTGAACCCACCAAGCATTGGTATATAAAGTTTAGTTTCAAAACTCGAGTCGCTTGATTAGATCACTAAAGTAAACTTTGTTAGGTAAAACTAGGAACATAGAAATGTTGAGACTTGCTCTAGTTACTCATGAATACCTGAAGATGTACTAAAGATACCATCATTCGGTTCGAGGTTAGGAGCTAAAGACTTGAGTTGTTCCATTTGTATCTATTATTCGTACACGTATTCATTCATTGAAACATAACATATGAAGTTAAGTATGTTACAATTAGCTTGGTATTGGTGACTTAGTCATTATATCATGATCAAAGTACCAAAATGAAAGATATACAATAGTTGATCGACAACTTAAAATATATGGAGTTATGAAGTATAGTTTATCTATAAACTTTGTGTTTTCGTTATTGCACTTATAGGTAACTTGTTATTATTTAGTGTATTGAATTTCCGGGTGAATCCGTACCTTAATAAATATGTTAGAATTTTTTTTCAGAAACATAGTTTAAGGAAGTATACTTGCGAAACTTGTTTCGTAGTTGAAAAGATATTCAAGACCGATCCCAGGATAAATCATTGAAGCATGAACGATCCCTAGAGCAGGATTGATCCCAGGTTTGACCCCAAGTAAGAAGGATCGATCCCAGGACCGATCCGAGGATAAATCCTGACTATATCTAACTTGTCTTTTATATTTTTGATTGGTCTGTTATCTTTACGAATTTTTACAGACATCGAGATATGTGCGAGTTAGATTGGAATATTCATAATCTTTGATATAGTATTTGATACTCAAGGAAAGATCCTATAATATCGGTTTTTCAATATCATATATGGTATTGAAATTATATGTGCTTTATTCCCTAGAGGTTTGCATATCTCTAGTAGCTATATTAGATAACATGGATGTATGTTAGCTGGTCTTAGTTGTCATACTAAGAGATAAATTGATTATGAGTTGGAAATCTCTAGGTGTTTGCTAAATTCAGAAATAAACTTTTATTTCATATCTTTAGGTTTTCAAAATTGGTAAATCGGTTTTTCCAAGCAAATCCTGGGTCATAACACTGTAAATACGGAGTCTTTTATTCTGACAAACTCATCCCAAAACACCCATTTGTCGTGTAGGAAAGCCAACTTGAAAGAGATAGGAGCAATCTAATCAGGTGAAACATCTTTCGTTATCTTTCATTTAAAGACTTCTTTGGGATCAAAAAACCTAATTTACCGTTGGTGGAAAGTTAGATTTTTATTTAGTTTTAATTGATTACTTATGTAGATGGTGGTGGATTTTTGACAAAGGAGAATATTGTAAAATTATTTCTATCCCGTATTAGAAAAAAAAAATCGTGGTCCTGTATCAGAAATATGGACTCTGTACTTATATCTCACATTCCGCAAGAGAATTCAGAATACAAATTCTGTTAATAGCTATAGGCACTCTACGATGATCTTATAACCTTTTTACAAATATATACATACAAACAATATCAGAGTTTCACCAGACTGATTTTCAATACTCTATGAATATATATAGTGCATATATATAATATATATGCACTAACTCATTTATACTGAATTTCCCCAAAATACTGGTGCTTGTTGCAATTCTTTACAGATTTTCTGATCAGCAGAATAAGCTTTTATTCTCGGATGAATTCTCACAAAGAACACGATCTGAACTTATGCCAAGTGTAATAATTCCCCGACTGAATTCCTCGGCATCAGGTGCCAATGGCCGTGACTTGTCCAAAAATCCCATATTTGCGTAAAATAGAATGCATCAAAACCCTAATGTTCGCTAGACCTAATATGCATACGGTGTTGGTCTAGTACCAATATCACACACTAATTAACTCTAGTAATAGCTACCCCATTGACAATGCACGGCGCTGGGACTAGCCGAGCGCCAGACTTCATATGCACGACATTGGGACTAGCACAAAGCTAGACTCATATGTGAGGCGCTGGGACTAAGCCAACGTCATAACCATGTGCATGACGCTAGGACTAGCCCAGCGCCAAACCTTTGTGCGCGTATATACGCATGGCGATGGGCTAGTCTCAGCACCAATCCCTATTGCACTTCCAAGCCTTCGCATCTTCAAGCACTCCTCTTCTAGTTACGCCTTCGATCACTCCTTTGTAGGATCCTATCCTTGAGAACCCTCGCATAGGATTGACTTTGAGCGCCAAGCTTGCACATCTCCAGGCTTGTGCATTTCCAGGCTTGTGCAACTCCAGGCTTATGCATCTCCAAGCTTTAGCATGTTGAAGATTATGCATGCGTATCTCCAAGCTTGCGTATCTCCAAGCTTGTGCATATCCAAGCTTGCGCATCTCCAAGTTTGTGCATATCCAAGCTTTTGCATCTCCAAGCTTGTGCATCACCAAGCTTGCGCATCTCTCCAGCGCCAAAATTATACCTAGTCTGCGCACCTCCTAGCTTGCGCGACTATCCCAGCTAAAAGTTCTTAAGCCTTGAGTTGCACTTGCACGGTGATGGGCTTACCCAGCGCCAAAATTCTTCTTGGCGCTAGTCCAATTCTAGCGCCCAATCGTCATGGCCTTCACAATGTTGAACTTAACACTCATATGTGTATTCTTTAGTATTAAGATGTGCCACTTGATACCATTGGCTACTGGCTTGTATGATTTATTCAACAAGCCATTGATAGCTCGTAATCGAGTATTCTTACTAGATGGCTAACACTTGGCATATTTTACAAACAAAGTTCAGCGATGCCATCCCTGTCTAAAGTTAAAGAAGATATGCACCAGATATGCACCAAGATGTTATCTTTCACAAAGTGATGCCACTTAAATTACTCACAGAGGGGTCCTACAAACCCATACAACTAGCATGTCATGAGCTGGCACTTTCTGCAAATATACGCCACAGGTTTACATCACTTACTCGGTGATGCCATGGTTGAGCATTGTGTATGAAGTGATTCCCTGTCTCATGCCATCTCTGAAATCATGCATGTTCACTCGAGACTAACTACCTATTGATGAGGGAGGGTAACATGGTAGTTTTTGTACATTTGTTTATCACAAAGCAACTGATAAAATTTATGTATGACACAACGGTAGTGCCCATCTTATGTGTATCCCTTGGAAGGTATGTTACCAACTAATAGTCTTGGTTTTTGTTTGCAGCTTAGGGTTAGAGTGATGGACCTGAATTGAATTGGTTCATCAGTAGATGTAGGCATAAATGGTAAAATTCGGCGGGTAATAAGATTTCGAATCCCATGGAGTATTTTGAATCTTTCTAGTTGTTAAGTTTGTAAAAGGGATATATATATATATATATATATATGTTGAGCATTTTTAACTTAGTAGCAAAATTTTAGATTTGGAACTTAAACTATTATGAATAGTTAGAAGCTATAAATACATTTTTTAAATATAACTTTCATTCTTAAAGTCACTTTTAATATACTTTTGATTAATTCAGTTTTGAATTCATTTTTGAAATTTTTGTTTTGGGTTTCAACTGAATCGATTTTATTTTTTGTATGAAATAAGATTTAAATAAAGGACTGGTTCTTACTGTACTATCGATCTTATCAAAGATCGGTCAAAGTCATTTCTTTATTTTAAAATATTAAAATATTAAGCCCCACAAAAATCCGATTTTTTACTAAAAGAACGAAAAAAAAACAACTGATGACAGCTTTGCCGTAATATATTCTTTTACCCCCTTTTAAGACTTGTTTTGTCGGTGTTTTATATTCTATTTTCCACTAGTGTGATCCATTAATACCAAGACATAATTCTTTTTTGAATCCTTCATGGCGACTCATCTCCTTGCGTTGATGCCATGAAGTACTTCATTGATTATGAGTACCATCCTACTCAACCGCCAACATTTGACATAAATTACTAACACTAACAGCACCATGCGCACAACTAGCATTACTAAAATGTGATGCCTAAACAATGTTGAATATAGTTTGCTCAATATACTGAGCCGCTGATAGACTTACTAACCTTACTAGACCTAACTCTAGTAGTTGGTTTACTTAATTAATTAATTAATCAAAAAAGTCATTCATGTGACTCAACCGTCAAATCTACGAGACATAAAATATGTCACAGGGGTACTCATTAGGGTATTGGTCTGGCTGTTTAAACCCTGCACGGTGTAACTGAACACCCACGATGAGAAAAAGTTAAGTCGGCCGTTACTAGATGAGGGGTTAATGAACATTACGGTTTCTAGAATCCTCTCTACAATTATGGGCACATTCTCAATCACGTTCTTCACCTCTCCACCTCTTCCACTTCTTACGAAATTAGAGTTCAACACTATAAATAAATCACTTCATCTATTTCCAAAACAATCCCAAGTTTATCGAAGTTCATTAGACTATCATAAATAATTCCATCTTCTCTACTTGAACTCAACTATAGAGACCTGTATTCTTCAATTAGAATTCATAAAACTCTGATCCCATCTTTTTATGCTTCTTTACCTAAGATCAACCCTTTTTCTTCTTTGTGACCGAAACAAGGCTTGAAAGACCATTTCTTGGTTTAGCTTAGTCTTGTACGATTTTGATCTCTCATATTCATTATGATTTACCCTTTCACCCTTTTATCTATTTTTAACCTAAAACATTTTGGCGACCACAATGGGAGATCAATCTCTCGGTTACATAAAAATTATTTTTCTTTAAAAATGATTGATCTTAGGTCAAGATCAGTAATTACCAACCGTAATCTCAATTTTGGTAACACTAGTTGCAGAGCTTGTAAGACCAAAAATATATTAGGTTATTTTTTCATGGGATTCGCACGAGCAAAATATTAATGGTCTGTTGGATAAAAATTTATAATTAACCAATGAAGTAGGTGTAACCACAATTTCAATTAGTTAAGTAGAGGTAACGCATAATCTATAGTATAAGACACAAGTGGATTTTATTAGACCCTACAACCAGGATATATTTCCCACTTGGTAGTGGTGGCCAGGATCTTCCCCCTTCTCATCTTACTATTCCCGTTGAATTTTGTCTCATCCAACGGCTAGGGCTAGATGTCTTTCCATTACCCTCTTACAAAACATGAGTGTTTTCTATTAGACCCAACGACTGAGATACACTCCTCCTTTATAACTAGCGGATGTGATTTCACACACCCTTTCAGTTTTAGACAGATCAAAACAATCTCACGATTGGCAGCTTTTCTTTTTATGGCCCACCTAATAAATTCCTGTTTCCGTTTTTCTTCTTCCATTACTGCTCATTAATATGTGAATAAGAAACTATCTTCGACTGTTGGTAGAGCTATCGCCTCCTCAATTCCCTTTTTCCTTCTCTTCCATAACTCTTTCATCTAAATCCCATGCTTAAATCGGTCACAAAACCTAATTTTTAATAAGCCATCCAGCTTCCATGAACCAAACACGCTAAATAGTTTATAACTTATAATCAACTTTACAGATTCTATGAATCACACTCGCAGAGGCTCTAGCTATTCATATTTGAAGAATTTGAGACATTTGTTAGTTAGGGAAAAAACCCAGATACAAGGAATATTTCTTATTCTTCCATAGTTGAATCACCAGAGGGAAATACATACTGGTAATAAAAAAACAATAAAATTAATAGCAAAAGGGTGGAATGCTTTACATGAGTTGATAGAGTTATCGATTTTACTGAACCTACAAACCCACGTCTTCATCCTCTATTCAGAGTAAGACAAACCAAAAAACTAACAACCACTTTTTTGTATTATACTCCAATTTGAGGTTTTATCAGGTTTAATTAGTGTAAATTGATATAAAAGTTCCCATTTTTATCAATTTTAGGTTTTATTAGGATTAATCAGTGTGAAATGATGATAGAAAGGTCTGATTATTTATTTATTTATTTTAATTTTTGTTTATCAGACTGCAAAATAAAATTTTGAATTGGCTTTGGAAGTGGATAATTCAAATACCCATGCAAGGTATTGGTTGTCTAGGATGCATATGAAATATCAAGCACCTGGGTCATGTAAATCCATGTGAGTAAACCCTTAAAGGTTTTTTTATTTATTATATATTATTGAATTTGTAATAAGCAATCGAGTAAATGACATATAAATTGGTGTTTTCTGTGGCTGTAGAAATAAAATAGAAGAGAGTCAGTGAGGTTAGAAGAGCGTAAGAAGAAGAAGGAGTAATGTTGACCATGAATTCGTGTTTGGTGGAGATTTGGTGGTTTCAAAGAATTGGGTTTAGTTGCTGCCGGACAAAAAGTGTTTTCAGATGTGTAGTTCGAGTTGTTGCTGCCGTGATTTGATGGTTGAAAGATGGAATAGTTAAGAGAACAATTGATGTTCAGACAAATAAAAAAAGAATCGACATAATGGGTTTGTTTTCTTAGGTATATTATTTGAGTATACATCAAATGAAGATGGGGTTTGTGTTTGAGATTAATCTGAAAAAATATATAATCTTTTAAATATTTATTTATATTCTTATGTTTTATTGATACTTTTTTTTCTTTAATTATTTTATTACCAATAATAAGAGGAATTTTGTTTTTTGATTTGAGGAAGAGAATGTAAAGAAATTGATTTGGTTTTCTGAATTTGGCGTTTAATTTTGTTATATTTGTAGTGAGATTTTAATGGATGATCAGAGATGTTTGATTAGACTATTAAATCATTGGGGTTTGATCATTTTCATTAAGGAAAAATGTTTACTGGAAGATTATGTCTTGGGTAAGTAATTTGATTCATTTTTCTTTATGTGATTTGAATAAGTGTTGTTCATAGTTGAAGAAAATGAGGAAGCGTATGTTTTTCCAATTCTTAGATAGCTTGGCCATACAGATCATTTGAAAAATCTTTTCACTAACATGGGTTTATATATTGGATTTGGCTACTGGACGTGTGGCTTTATCTTTTCAATCATAATCCTGCTTTAGTTGTATTACATATTCGAAACTCTTGAATCATCCGTATTTGAACCTCTTTTAAAGCACATAGATGCAAAGTATCACCAGGATATTGTGAAGTCATACAACATCTCGATCTGCAAATGTACGTATGTTATTTATTTTTATAGAAAGGGGTTTAATTCAAGCATTATTGGTATTTTAGTTCTCCAGGATCTACTTGGATCCTGGAAATAGTATTAGTGTGTAAACCTGAAAAATACCTTAATATTAGGGAGCAATGCTAGAATTGGTTGTAGTTGCTTCGAGCAATTAGAATGTATAAGTTTGATGAAGGGTGAAAATTTTAGCACTTTTGGAAATGCAAAATTCACAAACTACTTTATATATAAAACTGCGGATTACACAATCACTATTTAGTGTAGCGATTTTTTCCCATATCTACATCATTATCATTTTAAATGAATGTTTGGTCATAACATGTTTTATAACTATTCTTTTGACTCATTGTGTCGATGCAACAATCAACTATTAACAACTATTCAGAGCAAATTCGGATCCATAGTTTGAAGAAAAATTCTGACCTGTTTTTCATCGGACACATCTTCTACAATCCAATCTATTAGGTTAATTTGTGCTACAACGATGAGTCGGGTCCGATAGCATCATTCGAATAACCCACACAAGTTGTAACAAAACATTAGCATTAACATATTTTTCCTTAAATTAGTTTTATAGTTTTTACAATTTTATAAAAAAATTATCCTTTAATATTTTAGATACAGGCTCCGCAGCTAGGTGATCATGGATACAAGAATACGGTAATCATGAGATATTAGTTTCACGATGTTATTATTTTTTTTAGATATGTTAGTTAATTTACTTTGGTTTGAGTTCCATTAAATTAATTTTAATGATGCTAATACTGTATCATTTTTGTAGTGATACTAATATTATATTATTTTTTATCTTGAATATTTCAGATATAGACTACATAGTAAGATTGTCATGGATATAGATGTATGGTGGAAGTATTAACGTGCTTACTCCAAATCGCATATGGGGACATTTCTTTTCGGCCTTAGTTTAAACTATGTGAAGGTAATGCTTCACTACAAAACCCCTGCCTTGAATAATCCTTTTATATGGTGGCTCCGGGTATAACAATATGAATTGATTGATTGACGCATATGTTTTAGGAAAACGGATGATTTGTTACACTCTATTGCCAGTTATATGAAAGTATAATATACATATATAAACCTAGATTAATTAATCTAATTAATTATTAAATTAAGTGATGCGTTGTTATTATCAGCCTGGAAGATCTACTATTGACGGTAACAATAGTCAAAACCTTATACATTTAGTAAATCTTCCGTGTATCATCAAACAATAGATTCGATATATATCCATGACAGTTCAAACTCTGCCAGAACAAAGTCTAAGTCTCAAGTCCGTTAAGGTGAAAACAATAATTTATTTGCCTATCTGCAACATAGAAGTCAACTTAATCTATTCCGAAAAACTGTTTTTTGGAGAAATATTGATATACTTCCGAAAATATGTTTCTATTTTCTTATCTCAAACTTCAGAAAATATCTTTATTTTCTTGAAAATTGATTATATAAGTATGTATAAAATTTTTGATTGATAGTTATGACTTCAATATATTCTCAGGATCCTTAGTTAATTTGTAGATTATTTGGTCACCGATATTTGTTATTTATTCACCTCTCATAAGGTTCCTTTTAGCTTACCTGTCAACAATATTGGCCATTTTGTTTTTTTTTTAGCTTTCCGGTCAACAATACTGGCCATTTTAGTTTTATGTTTTATGCCATTCATTTTGTAGTGCTCTATATATAAGTTTCCTTTATTACTGGGCATATAATGATACATCTTTGTTTAATGGCAATGGTCCTCACAAGATTATTTTTGCGTCTTTAGTCAACTTTATCCATTTACTAACCCCATCTCATCTTGCGGTGCAACCAAGAAGAAGGAAGGTGCAAGTTTGTTGCAGCGTTTGAAGAGTTGTTTGATATGGAACCTGACTACCAAGTAATGCTTTCTGCATTTAACAATAAGAAGAAAACCAAACCAAGCTTCACAGTTACCCGTATTCCAACCCCTTCCAAGCTCCCCCAAGCAGACACTCCCTCAAGCCATGTGCTCACAGCTCTCAAGGTTGAGTTTGACCTTGGAGACGAATATGAGACGCCATTCATAAGACACAAGTGGATTTTATTAGACCCAGTGGCCAGGATACATTCCCCACTTGTTAGTGGTGACCAAGATCTTCCCCCTTCTCATCTCACTATTCCCTATGAATTTTCTCTTATCCAACGACCAGAGCTAGATGTCTGTCCATTACCCCCTTATATGTGTTTTAGGCTAGGTTTAATTTATTTTGAATCCCATCAGTTCCCCCCTACATATCACCTTCTTCTTCTTCCTCTGTGAATCAACATCGGCCTGACCTGTTACATAGGTATATTTTATTTTATTTTCCTCCCTTTCGGAGTACTCTCATGTGCTCCATGCTCTTTCGATGTAATTATAAATTCGGTTTTTTGATTTGGGGTTATCTTTTAAATTTTTGGTTACTCTCAGCGGTTCACGATTTATATTATACTTATATAACACAAGTATAATCTATTAGACCTAACGTCCAGGATACATTCATCATTTGGTAGTGGTTGCCAGGATCTACCTCCTTCTCAGATCACTATTACATCCGTATTTGTTTTCCATCTAACGGACATGGGGCCGTGTCTATTGGATTTCCCGTATTCATGCATTACTCCCTTACGCATTATTAAGTATTAACCATATCCCTTCACCTCCTTTCTTTTTTTGTGCCATTCACTTTCTTCTTCGTCTCCTGGTTTCTTTTGGCCTCCATTCGATCGCCTACTTCATTTTCCCAATCTCATCTCTTTCCCTCTCGATCCCCCGATGTTCCCCATCTTAAGCAGGTTTGTTTACCTCCTTTGCTGTTTATATTTTTCATGTTGCTTGATGTTTTCCCCCGATGTTTAAAAAAAATTGAATGATGTTCCTTGATTTAAAACGTAACATATTTAATCGTTCAGGTGTCACTGATGTTGGGTAATTAATTATATGTATTTAATCGAGCTTTATTAAAAGGTAATCCTTCGAGCTCTAAAATAGAATTGGTTACAATAAGTTTGAATAGGGTTAATTAATTTTTTTTATTTTGGATCAAATAATATTGGCTAGGGTTTGTCAAATTGTGCATTTTTCAGTTTGTATTTTGTATTTTCCGTTCTGATTTCAAGGATTTATATTTGAAGGGTGATAAGTGTTAGGATCAATACTATAAAGAAACAAAACGAAACAAAAACACACAACATTTACTTGGTTCACCCAAATTAGGCTACGTCCAAGGAGCGCCTGTGGTTTTCCCTATGTACATATGACAAGCATCCAAATACTTTCAAAAAAGAAAGATTTACCTCCTTACCATTCCATACCTCCTCTGGTAATTTGAAATTCAATGGAAATGATGGTCCTCTATTGATCAGATAAGCTGCAGTGTTGATTGCATCAGCCCAAAAAACTTTTGGCAACCCAGCATGCAACCTCATGCTTCTAGCACGTTCATTTAGGGTCCGGTTCATGCGCTCAGCTACCCCATTCTGTTGTGGTGTCCCTGGAATGGTCCTCTCCATTCTGATTCCATTTGTAGCAAAGTACTCTATGAACCCACCATCAACATACTCACCCCCATTATTTGATCTTAGGCACTTCAGTTTCAAACCTGTCTCGTTTTCTACCGAAACCTTCCATTTCATAAATATATCAAATACATCACTTTTATTTTTCAGAAAATAAACTCATATCTTTCTGGTTGAGTCATCAATAAATGTGATGTAGTATAATGATCCACCAAGTGATGGAACTGGAGATGGTCACCACAAATCAGTATGCACCAATTCTAACTTTTCTGGTTTTGGAGCTCTACCGCATTTGACGAAGCTGACTTTCTTCTGCTTCCCAAGGATGCGGCTCTCACACATACCAACATCAATGGTCTTCAATACTGGTAGCCCGTTCGACTGAAGTACCTTCATGCGCTTTTCACTCATTTGCCCAAGCCTTTGGTGCCATAGAGTATCACTAGATTCAGCAACTGCAACTGTATCTACTGCACATGTATCTACTGTTGTCATGCCAACAATAGATAAGTCTTTCGGACTTGAATATACATAAAAAGTACCCGTTCCATAAACGAATCTCTCAAAAAATCTCATTTAATTTTTCAATGGACCACCAGTCGGATCGGATCAAGTACAAAACCGGATCGTGCACTACCTGGCTCCACACAAACATAACAATAAGTTTATTGTTCATGGTATCCAGATTCTTTACCCTAAATCCTTCACTTTTCCCATCTTCACATTATGAGCAATTTTCTGAAGATTTTGTCTCAGGTATAAAATTTGACAATTCGTTTTTTTCTCCTTCTATCATCACGATTATGAAGAGGTTTCCATGTACTAAAGCTTTTCATTCATGACCTAATTGAGTATCAGTTGTCCTTAAACCATCGAACATGGATTCTATGCTTTTCAGTTTGCAATATAGGATTGGGAATCCTTATTGCTGATCATTTGTTGTTTGTTTTACATTGTTTGATATGCCCTAATTGTGGAAGTGCGTCATGAAAGAGAAACGCAATAAATTAGAGAAACAGAAGAAGAACAAGCGAAAGAACGAATACAAAATAGTATAGCAAGTGCGATGCAGTTTGAGGTAGGTAGACATATTACACAACTTAAATCTTAATGTTACAAAGATTTTTAGTACTCTAACCTGAATCAATTTATGATTTGTTTTTTTTTCTAAATTATGGCTATATATCTGCAATTGTTTTGTGTTTCTACATACAAAAACTAGGGCTAAGCTGTTTTTTCCCAAGATTTGACTCAAATTGGGATTGTGTAAAAGTTTGAATATGATTTGGGTGCATGCTTCGTTGATTGATATAGCTTTATCTGTATCAGTGTATGTATAGGCTCATAATGGAACTTTATCTGATTCACTAACAAAATTCTGTTTCGGTCCCCTGCTGATAAACTGATGCAATTGTGTTTTTTAGAGAAGAATAATGAGGATAATAGTATTACAAGTCATGGAGTTGGATTAGAGAGTTCACAGTACCATTAGAATTGCTATACCAGATAAGATTTTTTATATTTTCCATTACACAGATGGGTGAAATTTTATCGATAACAATGGTCGAGATCAAGTCCTTGGTTATCCTAGCCAAGGAACAGAAATATCACAAAAGGATTTCAAGTTGGATGCAACAACGGATTTGAAGGGTACCACTATCACACATCAACACCTTTGTTTCTTTGGAAGCATTGGGAGAAATAAATGTAAAGAAATTTGTAGCAGAAAGATCGATGTGGAAAGACACTTGAAGAGACAAGCAAGAGTCATTAGACGTCGATAGACCAGTATCGCCTGCAAGAAATCGCGTAAATCTTAAGATTAAGTAGCGCACAACTAAGATTAGAGTTATTTGATCTAGAGGATATGCTTTTTAAATTTATTATTAAACTCTAATTATTATTGATCAAGTGAACTTACATTATTAGTCCAAAATCTTTGTAATTGATGATGTTATTTGCATACCTATCAATCAACCCCAATTATAATAAGACGGACCAGACCCTGTACCTAATAGAGCAATTTGCAGCTGACAGGCCAAAATTCTATGTTTGAAACAAGCAGTATGGTTTATGAATACTACTACTGCATACAACACTAAAGCCAACCATGTTGTGAACGAAAGCTTTGGAATGCTTACTAAAACCAAGGCATAATGTACATAAAGGCTTGATCGATTGTAATTGGTTTCGGGATTGGCATACTGAGGATCCAGTTCACTTGCTCCTACTAGCTCGAGTTATTTAAGGTGGTGGATAGATCTCAAGGAGAGACTAGCTTACACGAATTCTACTGACATCAACAGTTTCTTTATCTGAATTCACAGCCGAATGGAATCCAAACAACAATTAAAGTATTCATGAGATCCTGGCTGGATTCTTAACAATTGTTGCCAGGCTCATACAATCTTGATCCTCCGGGAGGGAAAATGGCAACCAAAGAACAAAACCAAAAACAAAAATCAAAGAGGCCATGGCCTATAAAGGTATGTGTCCCAAAACGTTTAAGCATGCAGTAAGCCTTACTCGGCATATTTATGCACAATGTGGTTCGAAAAAAAGCTTGGATTCTAACTGGGACAAGTGAACTCTCAGGAAGGGATCGATTCTGTTTCTCAGTATTATGAATGTCTTGGATTACAATAGAACTCAAAATGCTCAAAAAAGTAAATAGAAGAATAGAAGATAGCTTGATTACTACCTAGCAGCAGCATGCTTTTCTTTTATTTTTCCGCTCAAAAAGAAAAGTATGTTTTTCTTTTACTTCCAACTCATTCCTCCATAATCCCTTTCAACGAAACAACGCTATTCAAGAAAGGAGTTTCTTGAGTGGTGGTACATAGCGAAGGAGTAGAGTCATCCATGAGTTCCTTCAGAGTCTCATTTAGGTTTCTCAACGTTTTAGTTTCAGGGTCATAACAAGAGATGATAACATTGTACCACGACGAACATATTAGTGCAAGCCAAAGACGACGTTGCAACCATATTAGTGCAATCATAATGGAGGGAAAACTCACTGAATATGCTACAGTATTGGAGGTCACCTTCTCAAAATTCTATTCATATATATTTAAGGGAAGCGAGAGTGTGGAAAAGAAGCTGAAGCAGAGGTGAGTATTACGCAACCTAGCATAGATCGCATAGGTGCTTTGCATTATCCCATTGATATTGTTAATAGTATAAGGAGTTCTGAACACCATATTGGGGAAGATAATTAGACATTGTATTCAAAAATTTAACCATGATATGCTGCAAAAACCACAAAGGGTTTTGTTTCACTATTTTCCCTCTTTCTTGAATCATACACTTTAAATTTTTTCTTCAACTAAATAATTGTTTCAAAGTTGTGCCTGTTGGAATGGATGGAATTGGCAAAATGACTCTTGCTCAGTGTCTGTACAACCATTAGGAAGTCCAATCTTATTTTGGTACTGGAGTTTGGGTGTCTGTACCCAAACTGTATGTTACCTTGAAGTCACTATTATGAGAAGAATTGTCGACCACCGCTCTCCTTCTGTCCATGAAGATGAAGATAGTATCAGTGGTGGATCTCATGGTGCCGATATTAATGATCTTCTAAATCACTTAAACACGCGTATTAAACAACAGAAAATCCTATTAATTTTGTTTTTTATGGTGTCCATTTGTTGCTAACATGGTATGAAGTGATTCACTTCTAGGATAGTTATACGTACCGAGGCACTTCGCCATATGCAAAAGAAAGAACCGCACTAAGAGAGTCAGAGGCCACCATCACTCTCCTATGCCCATTACATCCCTACTAGAATAGCAAACATTTCAGCTTTATAATTAGTATAAAGACCTAACCCTAATCAAGATTGTTCCAATAACAGTGGTGTTTTTGTCTCGGAGAATAACACCAGCCCATACTGCTTCAAGGTGCCCTCGAGAAGCCCGGTCACAATTTTTTTTTAATATGATCTGCTGGAGGAAGATCCCTTTTTCCTGCCATTAAATAAGGTTGCTTTATTGATCTTGATTTCAGTTCAAAGTTCCTTGGGATAATCAAATCGTTTTGGTTGTTATGCATATGGCCTCTTAATTGAAAGTCGCTCTCATAAACATGCCTGCATATCTTACAGATGATTAACTGAGGGAATGGAATTTTTATATAGCGATTTGTGTCTGTAAAGCCAAAATTCATATATAGTACGAACCACGCAAACATATCACAATTGTCTTACCATCTTTAGACCTTAACCAGGTCAAAACCCATTTGGTCTTCGAAAACCGCATTTTAAAATAACTCTAATAAAGAAACACTCGGGGAACTAAAATGAGAAGATATACAATAAACTACAGACCCCTGCTACATTTTTGCAGGGAAAGATAAGGTGACCACTATACCCACTAGTACATTAAGATTAAAAATGAAAAACTGCGGTTACAAACATTCGACCTTTCAATCAGGGCATAATGTTGAGGCCCTTTGCTCAACCTAGAACCTAGGTGCTCAAATAATTTGCATGTCTATGGGAGCAGGGGTGAGCATATGTACTTAAACCCGTTAATTCGACAAAATCCATCCGTAGTTTGATCGATGGACATCCAATCCGTTTATGGACGAATTAGACATGAATGTATTTTTGAAATCCAATAAAATAATGGACTGGATGCGGATATAAGTCTAGAAATCCATTAGACATCCGCACCCGTTATATTTATGAGTAAATAGGAAATTTATAAAATACAAATGAATATATGTGTATTTTAAAAGTACTATATAACTATTCATGGTTACCAAAACAGTTTGTAAAATCAAAGTTCAAATATAAAGTAAATACGAAGACCCTTTAAATGTGGAGTTAAAACGAATTTATTGATGAAAATCTAAACGGGCCATGTAACGGCGGTAATCAAAGAAGCTAAAACGGATCAATAAGCACATTGACCCATTACGTTTTCAAACAACATAGATGACCAATTTTCATTATATAAGGAAAATTAGATATTCAAGGGTAATATCAGGTAACTAAAAAAAACAAGGAATAAAATCAAGAGCAAGAAACTACGATGGTGAGGTTTGTGAATGGGGTGATGATGACTAACGAAATCCAACGACAGTTTCTTAATGGTCGGATTACATATCATCTCAACACCGGTGTTGGTCCAAGAGATCCATTAAATTGGGACGTCGATTATTCGCGTACTTTCAAGCTAAGGCTGAGATGATAGAAATGTATGGAGATTTTAGTGATGATGATGAAGAAAGCGAAAGTGATACGGAGACTCTGTTTATGCCAAAAAATCCTTTCGACTAAACAACCAATCAAATTCTTGGATACAATTTATATAACTAAGATCGAGTAATAAAGAAAAATCCTTTTATTCATTTTATAAAATCATTTATGAACAATACCATTCATCACCCAGGTTTTGCAATTTTTGGGTTTATAATCCTTACACTTTTCAATTTAAATACAGAAATTCTTACATCATACTATTATATTCCATAGATTCGTACCTAAAAATATTTTCTCTCTCTTTCTCTAATTCTCCTTCTATCTCTTTTTTTCCGTCCCCTTCTTTGTTGTTTGATCTCTTCTATTTATAGATCTATTTTCCTGGGTCGCTCTTTATGCAACGTGTCATTTTTTACTGCCTGGTCATCGTTCTGGATCAATTCTTCTTTGGGTTGATCCATCTTGTTTCAAGGTATCTATCGTTCTTGTATTTTGTCTTTTACTTGGTTCGATCATATAGATGACAGATCACTCCTAATTACTTCTTGATTCGATGCTTTATATGTCCGACACGTGTTTCCTTATCTTCAAAGACTTCTGTGATCTCGATCATTAAAATAATAGAGTAATTATTACAATTCACTTTCTCGATCATAGAGTAATTATTACATTTTGCTTTCTCGATCATAAAATAATTATTACATTTTGCTTTCTCGATCATAAAATAATATAATAATAATAACTTTTTACTTTCCCGATCAGCTATCATTTAATGCTGTTTGTTTTATTCGATGCTGTTCAGCTTTCTCGATCTTATGTGTCATTCATGCAATTCATCGCTCAGATGTCAGGAAACGTCTCGTGTCTTTTTGAAATTTGATATCTTTAACAGTGATCCTGTGTTTCTCGCCTTTTTTAATCTGGTTGCCTCTTAACTTGATCTTCTTTCACGTATCATGCTTCTTTAATTTATTAACAGACTCATAGTGATGTAACAATTGTTCGGTAAGTGGAGCCGGGAAACAAATACTAGGTTTGGGTATATTAGTGAAGAAGAGAGAAAAAACCAAGGACGTTACAACATAGACCAATCAATTATGCACTCGGGTACAAATGTTCGGTATGGGTACGTACGCAAGGAAAACGAAATAAATGATCAAATCAATAATGGAAACCAAAACAACGTCCCGGTTGAACAAGATGAGGCGGTAAAGGATGGAGGTGGAGGACATGTTTCCTCTGACGATGAGGAGTGACCGAAGTCGATGATAAAGCATTTACTTTTCAATTTCAATGAATAGTGTATTTTCAACATTCCCGTTTTCTAAGTAGTTGTTGCGGACGTATTCTTTTCTTAAGTAACAAAGTTTCAGGAACACATCATGTCCCACTATTAAATTATAAATCATCAAACGCAACTGTGATACGGTATTACAATTGCAACATAATACAACTTTCGATTACAATTACGTATAAGAAATACATATTTATATCATGATCTACCCGGAAATATATTAATTTAAAATTACTCATTATAACCTATTTTTGACTCTAAGAAAAGTAATAAAAGGTTTTTTAAAATTTAATCAAACGTAAGGGCATTTTATACATACTGATATACTATCAAATTTTAACATCTATTCTGGGTATTTGTACGCAGAATAACACTAATGTGACAAATGACGTAGCAATTAGTAGTAATTGAACCGGTTCTCTAAAACTTCAAACGTATCTGATTACAATTCACTTCTTTTTCTTTTATTGTCCACCTAATTTTATTATCGCAGGTTTTTTTTTTATGCCTTATTCATGCAAACTATCGAGAAAAGTAATTTTTAACAACGAGTATTTTGGATGACTAAATTTATTTAACTCCTAAATTTATTTATGTCAAAGAATTTCACAAATTCACAGTAACGATATGTTGAATGAGAGTCAAAGTAATTTTAGCACCAATCACATTTATGTTGAATGAGAGACATAGATAACAAATCAAATAAACTTTATATTCCCTTGCTTTTATGCATTTTATGGCGCATTTATGTTCCATATGTTCGTTAGTACAGGTTATATTTTATTAACAAATTAAAATTATCTAAGGTGAGGTGCAGGGGATGTCAAATTTTATACCCAACAATGACACTGACGTGTTACTTATTATATCATCTATGATGGATATTTTTATGGATAATGATAATAACGTGAGAAATCGGATTTCTTTTAAACAACTGATACTTTGGGCAATAGTATTTTTAAATTCCTCAAATTTGTGAATAATGTTATAACTAAAAATTATAGAATTTCTAAAAAATCAGATTTATGACACGGCCGTACCGTACGGCACGGAGAAAACCTAGTTCACTTATAAAATATAACTGTTAATAACAATATATAATTTACTTACATAACCTCTGTAAATTTACACATACGGACGTAACAAATGCAACTATAATCGACTGAAAAGATCGGTTTATTCGGAAGACTATGGATAATAATAACAAATATATATATATATATATCGTGAACTAAGCCAATAACATCTGCAATCTGGGTATCTCAAGTGTGCCAAGCGTCACTCTATGCTCGTGGAATCATGGGAACGGACACCATCAGTGCTGTCAACCAGACTAAGCTCTTGATAGACTTGAGCTTGCTGTAAGAAAGGAAAACAAACCCAGAAAGTTATTCAGATACGTCGTTTTCACATTTTATTTAGTACAAAACTATGCATCTTCTTCTCTTTCTAAATCTAATCAAACGTAAAATTATAATTGAAATCTTGAACTTTTGTATGGGCGATATTGAAATTAGTGATAGCCGGTTGACGAAGTGGCGGTACAATTTAGGTGGGCTTACCATCGTATTGTCGCCACTTTTAGAGCCAGTTGACGAAGATGTGTCTTTGGATGAAGTAATTCCGAGGC
>JAJJMC010003991.1:7068550-7137503 GCA_023531435.1 Papaver californicum | reverse complement strand
CTTGACTTAATTGTATTTCTCTCATTTTCAGCTAAATTTTCTATGCTGATTTTTTTTTCATGAAAGCGACTACGAAAATGACCAAGAAGACACCAATTATCTAGTATTATTTCTGTCCTATAAAAAAATGACTAAACGAGTCTTCTGTTTCTTTTTACGTATTTCTTTCTTCCTAATTTAGTCGAAGGTTTGTATGTTTTATATAGATTAAAAAAAAAAAAAGAGGCTAAATTTTTTTTAAATATATTCTTTAAAATTAACTTTTAAAATATCTATATCTTCTAGTTTTTTTTTTGATCGATCAAAAGGAAATTCATTAAAGAGGAGGTACTTAAGAGGGTACCTCAACCGAATGAAGACAACCGGGAACCGAAAAAAAAGAAACAAGGGAAAACCAAAAAAACGCACTAAACGGCACACTTCTAACGAAAAAGCTAAGGAGCGCGGAATAGCGAATCCCATAATGCCACTACCACATTTGCCGTTAGACCTAGCATTCTTGTCTTAGCTTCGTCCCAAAATAACGCTTGAAGTTTAATGTTTCTAATGAGGCTATCCGAATGCTTCTTCTTATTGTTGAAAATTCTTGCGTTCCGTTCCTTCCAAACACACCACCAAATTGATGTCGGAATATTTCTCCAAATTCTATCGAGCCTTTCATCTCCCCAATTGGCGCTCCAAGATTTTACATTGAGATTGATGTTAGAAGAATAATTCCAATGCCCCTCAACTCCTTCTAGAAAGTAGTCCCAAATTCGACGGATCCTCCAACAATCATAAAATAAGTGAGTACTAGTTTCATCGGTTACCTCGCAAAAGCAACAATAAACTAGAGACGTCCATCCCCCTTCTAATGAGCTTGTCCTTAGTCAAAATCCTGTCATGAGAGAGTAGCCAAAGAAAGAAATTGATTTTGCAAGGATAATCCCGACTCCACACTATCTCGGAACCGTAAATTGATTCATCTAACTCCTTTTCCCTTCTAATGCCATCCTTGACCGTGTAAAAACCATGCTTGTTTCCGACCTAAAATCGGCTATCCGAGACACCTTCTTGAATAGAAACGGAAGTAAGAAGGTTGGAAATGGTTGAGACTTCACGCGAGATGAAGGGAGAGTATCTTCTTCGAGACATAAATTTCCATCGAATGATATCACCGACTACTTCATACATACTTGCTACCACAAAATCCTTAGTCTTTGAGGCTTCATAGGCTAGATAGAACAAGTCGCATAACCTTCCTTCACCAATCCAATGGTCTTCTCAAAATCTAATTTCTTTTCCCTCACCAATTTTGAATTTAATATTATTTTTAAAATCATTGAGCTCTTTGTAGATATTAAACCAAAGACTACATCCTTTGGGTCCCTTGGGTTGGAGAGTTTCCCAACCGGTTGAGGTTTCACCAAATTTTTCCACTATGATCTTCCTCCATAATGCTTCTTTCTCTACTCCAAACCGCCACCACCATTTTTTCAGTAAGGCCGAATTTACTTGTTTGGTTCTTCTTATGCCGAGGCCCCCTTTATGCTTTGGTTTGGTCACCAATTTCCAATTAACATTGTGAATTCTTTTATTATTTTCGCCATCTTCCCATAAGAAATTCCTCACAATTTTATCAAGCTTCTTCGTAATGGAACAAGGTGCAAGAAAGAGAGAAAGATAATAAATAGGCAAACTAGCTAGGACACTTTTAATGAGAGTTAATTTACCTCCTCTTGCCAAAGTTTTTCCGTTCCAAGAAGAAATTCTCTTTGCACATTCATCAATAATTTTTTCCCACTTTTGTGAACCTCTAGCCTTGTCTCCCAATGGAAGTCCAAGATAAATACTAGGAAGATTTGCATAATTGCATCCCAACATGTTTGCAAAAGTGTCCGCTCCCTCTTCGATCGAATTCCATACAAACTACTCTTGGAGAAGTTAATCTTCAAACCCGAAACTAATTCGAAATAAAGGAGAAGGTACCGAAGGGAATCAACTTGCTCCTCATTGGCGTCTAGGAAAATAATAGTGTCATCAGCGAATTACAAATGATTGATTTTTTTCCCCTTCCTTAACCGAGAACCCCAAAATTTGATCGTTATCTTGTGCTTTGCTCAACATACAACTAAGCACTTCTCCGACAATTGTAAAGAGAAAGGGAGAAAGAGGATCTCCTTGACGAAGCCCCTTTTCACTACCAAAATAACCGATGGGGGAGCCATTGACAAGACCCGGGAACTTAGCGAAGGATAGACAATTTCTAATCCACGCTCTCCAAATACCTCCAAACCCCATTTTGTAGAGCACTTCATTTAGAAAATTTCAATTTACATTGTCAAAAGCCTTCTCAAAATATAGCTTGAAAACTAACCCCGGAATATTAAGCCTAATTCTAGCATCCACACATTCATTTGCTATTAAGACTCCATCAAGAATTTGTCTTTCCTTGATAAAACTAGATTGAGAAGAAGAAATGAGGGAAGGTAGAAATACCTTAAGACGCTCCGCCAAGACTTTTGAGATGATTTTGTACACACTCCCAACGAGACTAATTGGACGAAAATCTTTGACCTCTTCTACACCCGTCTTCTTTGGAATGAGAGCAATGAAATTGTTTTTCAAAGACGAATGATGGATATTGCGGCTATGGAATTCCTTAAAAATCTTCATTATGTCTTCATTAATAAAGTCTCAACAAACAATAAAAAATTTCATGGGGAAACCATCCGGGCCCGGAGCACGGTCAATACCCAACCCTTTGATTGCGTTCTTCACTTCCTCTTCACTAAGCTCTCTTTAACCAAATGCGGGCATTCTCGTCAATACTTTTAAAACGCATATTTTGATCCTCGGTCGATTATTTGAGATTTCCTTGAAGGCTGATTCAAAGTGCTTGACAATTCCCGCTTTAATTGCCTCTTTATTACCGGTCCAAAGCCCGTTGATGTTATTTCGAACTCTATGACCCTTTACCACACGGTGAAAATGTTTGGTGTTTCGATCTCCGTCTCTTAAATATCTTATTCTAGATTTTTGTATCCATAATATACTTTGCCTACGATGAGCCAAGTCAAAATTCATTTTGGCCGTCACTAGCAAGTCTTCTTCTCCTAATGAGAGATCCCTACCATCTTCAAGATCGTCTAATTCCTTTAACTTGTTGAGAGCCGTGTCCATAGCCCTATCAACACATCCAAACACTTCTTTGTTCCACACTTTCAACTTTTCCTTTAAGGCGTTTAACTTCTTGGTAAAACATTCTCCGACCGTACCTACAAAAGAAAAAGATTCGCACCAATCTTTCAAGAGGGAGATAAGGTTAGTGCCCTCGAGCCAAGCTAATTGAAACCGAAATAGAAAAGCGCCCCAATCCGGTTCCAAGTCGCCTAATTCGATAGGAAAGTGATCCGAGAAGGGTCTTGCAAGGCGTTTTAGAGCAAGATTTGAGAAATGATCTTCCCAATCCGAAGAGAAAAGAAAACGATCTAACTTGCTCCTCTTATTCGGAGGTCTTCCCCAAGTATACTTAGCGCCGGAGAGAGGTAATTCCATGAGATCAAGGTCATTGAAAAGATCGTTGAAGAGTCTCATAGAGGATGAGACTCTACGGCAATTTCTACGCTCCTCCATGAATCTAGTCTCGTTGAAATCACCGCAAAAACAAAAAGGAAGACCCTCCCAATAACCATGCAAAGTAGCGAGCTCCGTCCGAAAGCTTTTCTTCTCTCGCGCATTGCAAGGGCCATACACCCCAATGAGAGCCCAATGAAAGTTGTCATCCACGTTTCGGCATTGAATACTAATGGAGAATTGCCTTCGAGGGAGCTTTCCACTTCAATCAAATCCGAGTTCCATATCACCAAAATTCCTCCCGATCTTCCAAGAGAGTGAAGCGCCACCCATTTACACGGAGAAGAGCCCCAACTTGCCGCACAATCGCATCACTACAATAGCTAAGTTTTGTTTCTTGTAACATAAGAATAGTTGGTTTCCATCTCTTCACAAGCTTCCTTAATTTAGAGCGTTTATCTGGTGCTCCAAGCCCGTTGACATTCCAAGAAATTAACTTAAACATCAAAAAAAATATAATCCCAATATCAAAGACAAGAGATCCCAATCATCAACGACCCTAGCTTGTAGAGCTATCTCCCATGTCGAGATCATCTTTAAAAGCATTCGCATGAGAAAGAATGGAATTTGAATCAAAATTTGTTTCTTTGTTGGAGAATTCAATCCCCGAGCAATTACCAGATTTCTTTAGTTTAACGAAGAGAAACTTGAGTTTGTCGTGGATTTCATTAGCCATCACCAAATTTTTATTTTCTATTCCATCATTTAATATTGGCGCTGCCCTCGAGCTTTCGCGCGAGAAATCCTTGGAGCCCTCGAACGGAGCATTTCGAGCAAAGATGTCTTGCTCGGCAATTGAATCCCCCTCCAAAACTCTATTGCTTCTTTTACTTGAAACCTCCTCAAGTGAAAGATTGGAAAGTTTGGTCTTTAATTTCTTCTTAAGTTGTCTCAAAGAGGAATTGTCCAATGGGTCTGTGAAAGAATCATTACTAACCAATGATGAGCCCGATGGAATTGGTTTGGAAGAGTTCCCCACAAACAGGCCTGGGATAGTCGAAGAAGTCAGGCCTGGGAGAGCAGAAGGAATCAGGATTGGATGGACAGCTGCATCGACTGGGCTATAGTTGTTCTTGTCATCCTGACCCAGCATTTTCAACTGTCATCTCTTTGTTTCGCACATGTCGCTCGAGATTTCTATTTACAGAAGCCGTACCCAAAAGCAGAGAATCTGAATTAAAGGTGGTCTGATCCAAGACAGGGACAGGTGGTATATGTGGCGAGATTTGATTGAATCTTCCAGATGCAACCAATGGGGGCCTGCCACGCTTCTCCGACACCCCACCAATCCCACCTTTATCAGCGCTGCCCATTCCCTCTCTGTCGTATAGATTAGATGGAATAGCTTCCTCAAATCAGAGCAGGTATAGCTTCCTCAAATCCCGCCGCAACACGTGGACAATCTTCTTTATTTTCGCCAGTGTTTTCTGCCCTTTTCCGGCGCCATACCCATTGGGGTTTATGATTCTGCCTAGATCCCTCGATGAAAATTGAATGAAACATGGGATTTGAGGGTTCCAGAAATTCCCCAATCAGCCGAATTTGTCCCTAAATTTTCGTTTTCTTAATCGTTAAATCTTGGCACCAGACGCCGTTACTTACCGGCCCTTTCACTTTCGGGCAGATTTCGGAGAGGTTAGAAGCCATAGATGTCTCGGGGCATACTTCAACCAGCCCCCCAAATATTTCTCCGATTTCCTTGAAAGAGTAGTAATCCCAGCAATGAAAAGGGATTCCTTTGATCCCAATCCAGGGATGATTAGCTTCCAGCGGATTAGCTTGTGGATTACGTTAATATCGGCGTACCAGGGGTATAATTTGATCAAAAGATCTCCATCTTGCCAAGTTCTGATGCTCCTGATGCTCGAAAATTCTTTGTGAGTTTTCACTGTAAAAACTGCTTTGTTCCTGTCGATTGGCTGAAGATCATAGCCGAAATACCATTCGAACTTGGACAGCATCCTTGCTCCCACATCTTTCCATAGAAAGTCAATGGAGTGTATTTCTACCACCATCGTTCTCTGCCACAAGGAGATGAGTTCCTGGTTGGGATTAGAGACTACCTTGCTAGAATTTTCTATAGTTTTGTTATGATAACCATTTTCTAACTGATTTCCAGTTTTTTGATCTTTCCTTTTCGTTAAGCCCCAAGAAAGACCCTTCCCTGATCTCCTGGCCGGGATCGATTTCATGATGTCCTCTATAAGCTTTCCAGACTTCCTCCATCCATCCCCATTGAAGCCGGCTGGAAAGAAATGGATGGTCGAAAAGTCTCTGTTATGGGAAACCTTCAATCTGATAAATTCTCCAAACTCATTCTCTTTTCTTGAAACCGACAACCATTCTTCCTGATCCTTGAACTCTCTAACCCCTTGCTTTCCACCGCATCTTTCAGCCTCCTCCTTGAACACCTGCTTCAGCCATTCTCCCCCCTTAAAACTAAGCCAACAGAAACTTCTTCTTTTTCCTGACCAGATAGCTAGGTGAATTATGTTGTTTGCGCCCTTCATTTCCGATGAACCTCCTATTTTCTTACGCTCCACAGAAACCGAATACCCTCTTCCAGTTTTTTCATTACTGTCGATAATGCTGCTGTTGCTTCCCCTGTTGTTGCCACTCATCTTGATCTTCCATCTTCTTCTTGAGGATGATATGAAACCTTCTTCGTCCACATCTCTGATGTAGTTTACCATCTTCTTCTCTTAAAAATGTTATATTTAAATCTCCTAGTTTTTTTTATTTGTTTCTAGTGTTTGATTCCAATGTAGAGACAATAAAGAAAAAACATAGTAAAAATATGAAAACCTTTACTTGAAAAAAACACTTTTCCTTCGTCTAATATGTGATAGAGGGAGTATTTTTTAGGCGAAAATAAAGAAATAAAAAGGCCAATTTTATGGAATGGACCGAGTACGATGATAATCCACTCATAAACTCGCACGGCAAGCATGTAAAGGGAAAGATACCCAATGAACGAAAAAGGAAATTGCTTTTGAAAACGTTCATATTGCTAATTACATGGGACAAGTATCTATGTCCATATAGTAACTAATACCAATCGAAAATGTTAGAAAACTAGCTACTACAACATTCCTAGAACCCCGAAACATTTATCCTAACAGGTTATCCATTTCGAGTATCCATGTGTTATGGATTGTGGACCGTGGTATGTCACCATCCACCAAAGCTTGAGAGGAAGTAGTTAACGAGTAATTGATGGCTGCTAAAACTCCACAAGAGGGTACACAACTAACAACCCAAAGGTTGATTTTGGCTTTTTTGTTTTGACAAGCTAAATTCAGCTTAATCCAAGTACAAATTAAATAACCACGCATAATATATCACAAAGGAAAAAGTCCAGGACTTTGAGTATACTTACAATTGGGGATAACACAAGGGAGGTACTTAAGGTTTTCTTCGTTGTCAACACGAGAACGCTTCCATCCATCTTCGCACTCGCATTCATAACTGAACTTGTAATCTAGAGATGATTACATGTTCCCTTCCCACACGCTACTTCCTTGCACAGTTCATCTGTTTGAATACATAACCATAAATATGAAAAATCTATATAAAGGAATAACTAAAATAAGAGTGTTTAATTATGTTTTGATAACTTGGTGGTACAGTTAAGTACGTACCCAAAAAGGGTGCTAGAGCAGGAGCAAAATCGTCACGATCTAAAGCCGATATAGATTGCAAAATAACTTGAAGTAATAAAACAACTCCGAGAATCGCCATAAAATTAGCTAAACCAGCCATGTTTATAGTAATTAAGAAGATGATGCAACAGAAGAAGAAGAAAGAGAGTAAGAGTTGTGATAGAAGAATGGAGATGGATATAGTTTGTGGTTAATTCAGTTGGAAGGCGGTTTTATTTTTACGTAAGGATTTGAAGAAAAAACATACAACCAAAGACTAGGTCTTTGAAAATTGAAATCACTTTTCTGGTTTACATTTGTTTTACGTCAAATACGTGTACTATAATTAATAGTCATAGAGCAGAAATTTAAACATCTTATGTGGAGTTAATTAATATTAGTGTCCTAAACTTCTGATTGAACTTTCGAAACTTCAATAATTTCGGCCCACGGTAGCATAGCAAGTAGCCGTCCACTAACTTACATTGAATTTGCGAAGTAGTCTTCCAAAGGCAGTGAATGAACACATTTAACAACATAATAACAATAATTAATGTACAATTTGAGACCTAGCTGCCTGGTCGTAGAAAAAACAAAATGGAAAATTGGTAGAATCCCATTAAGAATTCTTTTTCTTTCAAGGACTAATCTTCCAGAATCTAGACTATAAAGCAATATTGGCGCACAAGCGGATATCGACAAAAAAAAAATGGTTACAAATTACACGAGCATAACTTCTTTAAAAAAATAACACAAAATCGCAATATCGACGGAGGGAGTAATTTTTTGAGTTCTGTTTGGTGGGACGGCCATCGGCCATGCTACAAGAAGAATGTCCGTAAAGTTTCGCGGTCGAGGAAAGTTGGGCAAACTCGGGGAGCCGGGGTTTACAAAAGTGAAAAAACTACTATTTAATAACCAAATTAGTAGTTTCCACTGGTCTGTTAGATATTAGAAGGTTCCTTTCTAATTCTTCTTAGTTGCTCCTATTTTTGCAATTCTTTTTAATGTTTTGCTTTCTAATTTTCTCCCATGGGTGGTGGGTTAGTCAGGTATAGAGACAGACTTTATTATTTATTGAAACAAAATTTCTAAAAGTCATAACCATCTAGAATAACATTAATTAGTAATGAAATATTAATCATATACCTACAAATTATCTTCTTTTTTTTTTTTATTCGGAGAATTAATCTACTTATGTTAAAAACTGGCTAAATAATAAGGTAGCTCGTTAGAGGTTGTTCTAGATAAGGATATGCCTCCAATATGCGCCCAAATCATTAGCCTCAAAGAAAATATAAGGTGTAAAAGTAAAGACTTAGAGAAATGTTAGACATGCAGATTTTGTAGGGGTGTCAATGAGTACCCGAACCCGTCAAGGAACCGGATGAATCGGGTCCGGGTCCTAAAGCTGGACCCATTAGTGATTTTGGACCCTAACGGGTAGGACCCGATCAGACCGAAATCTTTAGGGTCCTAACGGGTAGGACCCGACGGGTATCCGCGGGTATCGGGTACCCGGATATTTATCATTTTTTTTGGTAATTTTACCTAAAATTTTAAGATTTCGTTTAGTTTTACTTGAATTTTTTTTTCATTTTCCATTTTTTTCCTTAGATTTAATCTTTAATTAGAACAATTACATACATGTAATAATAACTTTATATGAAAAATTATTCGTTTCAAGCCAATATAATATTTTTTTTTAATTGATTTTAGAGGACCCGTTAAGTACCCGGACCGGTTAAATATCCGGACTTTTAATCGGGTCCGGTTCCGGGTCCACTAAATTGGGACTCGGACCCGGAACCGTTAGGAACCAGACCCGACTTTTTAATCGGGTCCGGTTCCGGGTCCATTGATACCCGGGAGGAACCGGACCCGTTGACACCCCTAATATTTTGTCTTGTTAAAATCTTAACAAGGAAAATCCATAGTGGTACAACCCTGACGAAGGAAAAAGGTACAACATGATACTTTCAAAAAACTATAACAAGATTAGAACTACTTAAAAAGAGAAAATTACATTTATAATTCTTTCAAGATCATAGAAATTCTTCGTTCTCCAACGGTATCCAATGGGTTATCTTCTAATTTTGGCATACGTTGCCACAAGCAAATTGTATAAGTTGAGCATTTTCACTAGTGATAAAACTATCAATATATGGTCTTGAGTCATTCTATCAATAACAAGACTAACAGAAGTGTCACGATGATTTGTACAGGATAGGAAATTCGTCATCTTGGGTGATTGAGAATGACAGTTAGCCTTTTTTGAAATCGAGGAGTTATAAGATGAGAATTGTATCTTAGAAGAAATATAAGTAGTTGAGTCACGGTTTACAAAACCGTACCAAGACAATACATAACCAACAATGATTTAGCATGATGTTGTTTCACATGAGTTTTTATTTTTCCATGAAAAGAAGAACTACATATGTATATTAAACTAAAAAGGACATTATAGTGATGGGAACAAATCCCTTGACTTAAATTTCCTGACTTAATTTCTCCATCACCAGATGTAAGTAGATGGATGGTTAATATTACTTCCCTTGTTTTCTGAAATCCCATCTTGATCTTGATCATCTATCTACTTTCATCGGATAATGGAGAAATTAAGTAAAATATTAAGTCCTGATGTTAAGTTAAGGGATGTCCTCCTTATAGTGATAAATAACTAAGAAATTAGAAAAAAACTAACGATAGTCAATTTTTCAATAAATTATCTTTGGGGATATCTTTTAGGGGCAATCTAAAATAGGAATAATAATTCACAATTATTCTTCCCGTCCAATTATATTAGTTGTATTTAGTATGAATTACAAAGCAAAGGAAAAGGCAGTACAAACTAGAAAGAAAGAAGAAAGAAGAAAGAAATACATAATTGACGTGTAAATAATAAAAAACTAAACCTTTATTTATATGGATAGATATAAGGGAATCTTAGTAAATAAATGCGATTTGCATCGTTGATTGAAATAGAGAATTACATTAAGAGAGTAAGAATATACATGATTTTACAGGAGGTAGAGAAGTGACAGCCGCAAAAGACGAAGACAGAGTCTCAATTTAATTTTGTTTGAGCCAGATTAAGATTAATCCTATTACCAGATACGACTATCGAGGCTAAGAATGACGATTTAGCTTCAATTCCCAAGTCCTTGTCAGTCTTGTAGTCGTAGTTAGATTAAAATCTTATGTAATTTCTCTTATTCCAAATAGTCCAAGACAGAACAGATGGGATAAACTCCCAAACCATTCTACATGTTCTCAAAAGATGATAGAAGGACCAACTTCTAGCCCACGCATTCATTGATTTTGGAAAAACGCAAGACCAATTCGAGTTTGGAGTTAACAATGGCCATACTTTATGAGAAACTTTGTAACATAATAATAAGTGATCCAATGTTTCAGTATCATCACCACACAACATACACGATTTATACAAAGATACACCTTTACGTTAAAGCATTTCGAGAGTATTAAGTCTCATGAATACAACACCACATGAAGAAGTTATCTTCGGAGGTATGCATGTTTTCCGAGTAAATTTACTAGGGAATCAGCTTGACCTTCTTATTTAATAAGTTTTGTTCTAGATTTATCATAGATATTACCTAAGTAAATACATGTTTATAACTCTCCCCCTGATGACCATTGTGTCTAAGTCACTACAAACTCTCAGGAAATTCATCAGAGTAAAATCTGAAGTATGTATACCTAGTGCGTTGTTGGACACACATATATTGTCTCATTAAAAAACTGATAAGAAAAATTCAGTAGGAAAAAATCTTGATAAATAAAAAATAGTATAACACGATAAGTCCTTTAGGAAGAACCTTGGTTGATGATGCTCCCTTGATAAGTACTTTAGTGAAGTCTTGGATTACATTTCTTTGATTTGATGCATTCTAATTTGACTAACTAGTTTCTTACACGTAGAAGTCAGATATCCTTTTGTGAATTTTTTTCTTGTTGATGTATTTAGTTAAATGAAATCTTCATTTGGATGCGGTGTATCACATAAATTAAACAACCACATTCAAGCCTTGCTTCATGGATTGTCATTAGCTCATAACGGCTTGTAAAAGTAGTCGTAATTATGTGTTTTAAAGATTACCAGGTCATAACTGTGGCTTACTATATTACCTCATTCAAATCTTGTCAGGCAAACCAAAAAGGAAAAAAACATGTTTCAAGGGAAAAAATTACAATTTAAGAAGACTCAAATTAGAAATGCAATAGCATATCTTCGATTTTATTACCCACTTGATCACTTCAATATAATGACACTTATAATGTCCAACCTTGGGAAAGGATCTTCAATTTGATGATATTACATTCAGGGGCTTATGAAATATACATCTTCTAATAACGTTGTTTGTTTTTAACTTCGTTCGTAACAACGGTTATATGTGTGAAATTCTTATTGATAGTTCAAAACATGCATAATACGCTATGCGATAAATTTCAAGAATAATTATAAGAATCAAAAAGAAATTTCAGTTGAACCTGTATAACATAGAAATACATTTGTTATTAAAAGTAAACCAACTATAACTGAATTTAACAAATAACATAGATTAGAAAATCTTTTTCAATCCAATACAATACATTTCTTGAACCTACACAATATAATTAAGTTTGTCGAAAATATTTTTACTTATACAATTACTAGATCTTGATCCATGTCATAATGACAGGGCCTCCATAATAAGTAATTTATTTGGTGTGTCAATTTTGACCCGTATAATCATTCATTTGTTATCTATAATACAAAATAAAGTTTTATAAAGATATAAAGATAAAGAGGGGTGATGATTTATTCATGGAGGATATAGATCAATGGATTTGGTTGTTCACATAGGTGTTTAATAGTGACGTCTGTGATTGAAAGTCATAAACACATCCAACGGTCTTAATTTATTTACCTCATTATTATCTCATTAATTTCTCATGTTAAATTTTTTATTAATCTTTCATGATAAATAACTTATTAATTATCTTAATAAATATACTTCAATTAAATAGATAATAAATTTGTTAATAATTATATCAATAGACATTAAGGGTGGTCGAGGTGGTGTTTGCGATTGGTGCTGGAGCAGGTGGTGGTAGTGATGCTGGTGGAGAAAATAGTGGTAATTTGGTGGGTCTCTTGGTGGTAGTGCAGTTCGTCAGTGTGGTAGTGAGCAATGTTTATTCCGTGTCGTTATGACACAAGTAACGTCATATTATGGAAGTTTTGGTTGATTTTTAATGATAAACAACCTGCAATAGAAAATAATTATTGTTATTAGGACATACGCGAAATTGTTGTTTAAAATGGAGTCTAACTATTTTGGAAACGACAACACTTTTAGCAACACCCGAATAGACATTGTATGAGAAAAAGTTTTCATACCCGTTCGAAAATGGTTTAGCTGCTTTGTTAATAGGTGTATTTGTTGTAGTATAAAATGCTTAATATTATTATTCTTACGTCTGGTTGCACTTGTGTAAGCATTTCACTAAAGGGGGAGCAGTATGTATGGACCAGTTGGGCATCTCGATTTTATTGGTATCGGTGCCAAGTCCACCATTGTCAGCAGCTGGTTACTACCCTGAATGAATTGAATTCTCAGTTCCCAGAATTTATGAACTGTGGTTGCTGCATCGTACTTACACGCCATTTCGAATTCTTATTTAATAAACACCATCAGAACAGAATATATGACACCTTGTTTTATTGTCGATGTCGAGTATTGCTTCAAGATTTCCTTTCCCAAATTCAACTTTAAAATTTTCGACATGTAAACATTTAAAACCTTCTCGAAATACCTATGCACTGTAACATTTTCGCATACACTGTGGTTGTCATATTCACACCTCCAGAAGTTTTTTTTATTACCAAATTCTGCATTTATCCAATACTGGTTTAGATCATTCTCCTTACGCTTCACCAATGTATCGGAAAACGTTCTCCCTTGCATACCATTGTCTTTGGTTGGCATATAATCCATAAATCATGGATAGTAAAGTCTTTTAGGATTTTAATTGATCCGCATATTTTTTTATTTTTTTTGCATATCGTGAAGCCTCGATAGAGGCTAAGAACATACTCAACATGATGAGATGGTGCAGGTAGAAAAGGAAAGACTTTAGGAGGTCTACTGCATATATGGGCGATCAGAGAGTACTTACTACTAAAATGGTGAAAAGGAGGATTGTGAAAAGGAGTATGAGGATTAATACAAGTTTTAAATATTTTTTTACACATTGAACCTCTTTTATAACATTTATCCATATTTTCAAAAATTTAAACCAATTTTCAATTTAGGATTGCAAAACCTATACACAATTTTTTTTGCCACTTTCACATCTTTGAAAAAAAAATGTTATACTAAATGTAATTTTGTTTACACAAAAATATGTTATAATTATTTATTTATTTATTTTGCAAAACGAATATCTATGTTTGCTTCTAAGTTTACTCTATGATACAAAGTTTTTTTATCCATATATAAACATTCACCAATAGTAATACTATCAATATATAAGAATTACACAAAATAGGGGTAAAATCATGATAAAATTTGATAATGTATATTAACTTAGTTATAAATGTGTTTTATGTGATAAAAACACGGTGTTTATATGATTAATTTGTTTATTTTGCATATAAATATATGTAAGTGGATATCTTTTTGACATCTAATTTTTACTTTAGATAAAATATTTAATTTTTCCAGAGGGATAAATATAGGCTCCCTTCCGCTCAAGAAACTTAAGGGCTTTAAAAAATTTCCTCCAAACCCAATGTACATTAGTTAAACCAAGTAGTAAATCAAGATCATTGTGTCCGGTGTATGTTGATTCTTAACTTCTTTGCTTTCATCTCCCTTATAAAAAACAAAAAATCTTAAATGTTGTCATATGGAGGGATAAATGTAGTAGTCTTCCAAGCCTCATTTACACGTTATCACTAACACCGCACCACTGTTGATAGTTGATATGAAAAGAACTCTTACAGAGACAAAATGTGATGGATTTATTAAGGCACGTCACTGGTTAGCATTGGTATTTTCCAAAATTCCCAATACGTATATATCCATCGTACGAGTAATAATACATACCTTCTCTCTTCTCATTGCCAGTATTATGTACTTGTATTTCATGCCCTTTTAGAAGCTCTCTGGTTGTTCATATCCACCATATAAGTCATGTACGTGTCATCTATAAGGATAACATTGAGACTGGAGAGTGCCTCCTAATGCATTGCTCTTTTAGAAAGGTTGTTTGGGCCTTCTGATCTATCCATATGGAAACATCTATTGCACGCTACAACTCCATAGAAGACTGATGTGCTTCTTGGTTTAAAAAAAAACAACCTTACACCCATTTTGGTTCATGGAAAGAAATATTTACTACCCTATGTTGGTACATATTGAAAGCTCGATGTGATAAGGTTTTCCACCTCAGAAAACCTAATCCTAAATACACTGCCAACTCTATCTTAATTTATTTGTCTGACAATCTTCAGCACATGTTGCATACTACTCATGTTCTTCTCTTAGATGCAGATCTGGTTCTTCAAGTGAGATAATTCACATGGATGTTGCTCATGGAAACATGGTTACGTTTGTTTTTTTTTCACATTTCAATCAACAGACATGGCTAACAGGTTTTGGCATTAAAAATTTAGATAACTGTGGCGAAACAATCGGAAGAAAAAATTCAGGAGGGAGGCCTCAAGGAAAAGAAGAAGGAGACTGCATAGCTTCCTGAGATGCACTGAATTGCGCAGAACAACTTCATTATAGCAAGTTCAACCTTTTGGGAACAAATACTCTCCTTATCAAAGCTCTTCAAGGAAACAAGAGAGCGACTGGGTGGAGAAATAATAACAAAGTTGATGCTATCATAGAAAATATTACTTCTTTTTTTTATGTCTCTTGTAAGACTGTTAAACCAAACTTTAACTTGGATCTTTTGAAATTGGATGTAATAGGTAGTACTGATCAACGCCTCCAAGTCCGGGAGGATGATGTTCTTACTAAACTGGTTTAGTTCTGGTTTCTTTTGTATAAAAAAAATATATTCAAAACCTCTCTTGAAATACCAACGACCAGAATCTTATAAGAAGAGCATAATATTTGTAACTTGCAACATCCCAAGGTCAGTAGTAGCTAAACATCTCTTAATAAGGTTCAATTCATTAATCTCATGCATTGGTCCAGATGAACAAGGTTTTCTTTATATAAAAATAAAGAAGGTTGGAATTTGTCTATGGATGATACAAATCAATGATTGTGGTTGTTCACATAAGTATTTATAAGTGACGTCTGTGATTGAAAGTCATAAACACATCCAACGGTCTTAATTTATTTACTTTATTATATCATTAATTTTTCATACTAAATATTTTATTAATCCCCCATGATAAATAACTTATTAATTATCTTAATAAATATATTGTAATTAAATAAATAATAAATTTGTTAATAATTATTTCAATAGACATTAAGAATGACCGAGATGGTGTTTGCGATTAGTGGTGTAACTGGTGGTGGTAGTGATGGTGGTGGAAAAAATAGTGGTAATTGGTGGGTCTCTTAGTGGTAGTGCAGTTTGTCAGTGTGTTAGTGAGATAATGCCCATTAAAAACCAAGGTCATCTGTCTACAAGAACATAGCGAGATATTGCCCATTAAAAACCAAGAGGTGGTTGGTATGAAGTTAACAAAGTTTATGCAAAACTTCCTCATGGTGCTAAAATTATTTTCGATATATTTCCTTGGATTACTTTTGTGACGCACCAACTAAAACACCTGCTTAGCTAATAGGATTACAACCTAAACTTGAAGCATCAAAATCTAGATCGTCGATTTTTTAAGAATCATAATTGTATAAAGTAAACCAAACCCAAGCTCTTTGATACTTAAAGAATAAAAATCTCTCGAGTGGTATGAATATATTAATGTGTTGTTTTAAAGATAAATAAAGAATACATATATAAATATATTTGATTCGCTAAAGCTTTAAGCTAAGAAAACAAATATCTTCATGTACACCATTTCTTATGATAACTGAAAGTGAAGTGGAAATGAGTGAGCACATCACCCCAAAAAAGGGTGCTCAGTGGAAACCTACAACTTTCAAGTAATCCCTAACATGCTTCACAGTTCTAAGAAAACAATAGTATAAGAAGACGATATTAAATTATAACATTCAACAATTCAAGTATTTGAGCAGTAGAGTGTTACCCTAACCTCACCCTACTCATTAGAAAAAGCGACGGTAGAACAATTCCAATCAACAATGACAAAACCATCCACATAGAGTTCCCATACAAACCATGATTCTGGATACTACCATCAAGATTAGATAGTTAGAAAATCAAGCATAATAAGCACACGAGTGACTTTTCCAAAGTAAAACAGTATGTATATTATCGAAACAGATGAATTAGCGCCCTACTAAATAATATTCAAACAGATGAATTAGCGTCCTACTAAATAATATTTAAACGGATGAATTACCGCCCTACTATATTATTAATAAATATATAATATTAAAACAAATGAATTACCGAAACGGATGAATTACCGCCAAATTAATGATATCGAAACGGATGAATTACCGCCCTACTCAACTTAGCAAGAAGCTTTGTGGAGGCCACAGACACTCCTTGCAGAGAAAAATACACAACGCATATCACACACAAACACATCAAAGTACACATAAAACACGCTCATAGATAATACATATACATCATGCTCGCAGATAAATGGAAACTTAATGATTACAAGAAGGTTGCAAGAGTTCTCACCTCAAATGATGGAAAGCCTACCTCGAGATCCACAATCCACTGTTTCATCCTTTGAATCGATCATTGTTAATATAGACTAACTATTAATCACACAGTCACTCTAAAAATTTAGCCGATTAGATCACACAACATTCATAACATAATATTAAAAAAGTTCCTAATTATTGGTTAAGTGAAATTATTAAAAGTTTTAATCCTATTAATTGTTCTATAACCCATTAATTAATTAATTTTATCATAAATAAGTATCTACTTATCCAAACGAGATGAATTTAGTATCTTTCGAAAGCCCTCGAAAAACTCTACAACTTTGCAGAGGGGACCAAAACCTAATTCGGTCCCTAAGTGGTACAAAACATTAAGAAAAAATGACCCTAAACCCAAGCCCATTGACCCACGGGCTTGACCCGGACCAGCTCAATAGACCGACACACTAATCCATGTACTGCACCATTTGGGTTGAGCCATAACCCGACCCGTTAACCTGGTATATGACCCAAATGGTTTAACTCAGTTTGATTGTAAGATATATTTGTAAAGGGGTGGAGAAATCAGTGAGGGAGACTATATATGCTTTCTAAAGAGATACTGCATCTCTACATATATTCCGCAGGCGAATTAAGAATACAATTTCTACAAATAACTTCAGGCATTCTAAACTAATCATGTAGCCTTTCTAATATTCACAATATTTACGCCATATCGAATCAGTTTCAAGTAGCATAGATTCCACAGTTGAATTCCTTGAACTCGACTCGAATGCACATCGATGTTCCAATAACATCTATCAAATCTGGGAATAGCTAATGATTGATCCCAAAAGAAGTATTTTACCTTAATACCTTGTTCGAACACATCACAAATTGTTGTCCAGAGCCTTAAATATGCCACTTTAACATTTTGCTCAAGGACACGCTATAAATTATGTATCGTTCCTCTTGGGATGCGCCACAGACAACGAGCAATGCCTCCAAAGACGCGTTATGCTTCTGAGCTAGGCTAGCCCTATATTTTTCTTGCGTTAGCATTAGGCTAGCACTAGCTCCACTAAATAAGCGTCCCAGGGACGCATCATATTCTCGCTGGCTAAAGCCAGGGCTAGCTTTTTTTGCTAGCAGTGTCCCAGGGATGCATTACTCTACGTTAAGCAATGAAGCCAACGCTAGCCTTGCTATCTGCTTCATTAGCGACGCATTACTTTGTGCTAAGAAATGGAGCCAGCGCTAGCCTTGCTAGATCCTCCCTTAGCGACACAATACTTTACGCTAAGTAACGGAGGCAGCGCTAACTTTACTAGATGCTCCACTTAACGACGCATTACTTTGCGCTACATAGCCGAGCCAACGCTAGCCTAGTTAGCTTCTCCCTTAGAGACGTGATGCATTACTTTGCGCTAAGAGCCAGCGCTAGCCTCTGCTAGTTGCTTCCCCTAATGATGTACCATATTACTTTGTGCTAGGCACAAAGCCAGCCCTAAATCTGCTAGCTGCGTTCTTTAGAGGCGCGCAATTCTTTTTCAATGCTTTCTTAATGCCAGCTCTAGCGCTATATGGCAATCTATTAAGATTTCTTGCTTGGGAACCTCCTCGCAATTTTGGCTTCAAACACTTCTAGAATTATTCCTTGTCACTTCTAAGATGAATTCTGGCTATTAAAACAGCCATGTTACTCCTAAACTAGTACATGACCATTAAACTTAGCATACTCGACACTAATTAGTCGGATTATCCATTCAGTAAGTTGTCCAACTTGCCTCGCTGACTTAGCAAGTCATTGAATTGACTTGACCTGATCAAAAAATAGTGGTCCACGATTCTGCTATATCTACGAGATATCAAATATAACACATAGGGGGATTCTCATTGGGGTATTGGTCTAGCGGTCTACGATAATCGTGCGTTGTGGAAACACATCCATGAACAAGAAGGTAACAAGTAGTGTTTCAGTTATAGAACAGTTGAAAGTACGCACGAGGAGTAGTGGTCATACAAGTCATCCCTATTTTCGGACATGACTCCACTATAATATCCACAATCGTTACTCATCTATTTCTTTTGTAAATTCCACCGCTTACGAGAAATCAGTGTGTCTCCTTCAAACTATAAATAAATATCTTCATCTATTCGAAACAAGAACAAAGAGAACCAAAAGACAAGAAATACAAAATTAGGGATTTGTCCCAGAGATAATCCATTCTTCATCACACACCATAATTAGTCATCACACTGAGATTTCTCAACCTTCTTTTCTTCCCTCCCCTAAGACCTACCCAATCTTCTCCACCTTTGTGATCAAAGCAGGACATGAACTGCCATTTCTTGGTTTAGGCTCGTCTTGTTCGAGCTTGACCTCTCGAACCTACCTGAAATTACCATTTTGTAGTAAATTTGTTTTCACCCTACAAAAATATGTGACCACATCGGGAGATAAACCTCTCAATAAAAAATCCAACTTTCAGTCATTCAAAATGGTGAATCTTAGGTCTGGAGCAGTTACAACTCTCATTCCCAGTTCTGGTAGTGATGGTGGTGGCAATTCTGAAAACACCTCTGTCACTACTAACCCTCCTCGTACCAATATTACTACCACACTTTCTCCTGGTAACAAGACTGCTGAAAGCACTGGGAATACCCAAACGCCGCTCAGCATCATTGATTTGGTGAAGAGACAAGAAGTTTTTGCCAAAATGCAAGTAGACATGGATACCACTCAGAAAGAAGTACTCGCTTGTTTCAAGACCCTAACAGAGCAACTCTCCCCAGAATAGTGACATCGCCTGATGGAGTAAACCAGGACCAACCTTACAACGACCACTGACACTGGGACGTCAAAGACTCAAAGCGACGGTGAAGTTCATATCATCACCAACTGTCCGATGCATAGAAACTAACATTCAAACCTCGTAACCCTCAAAGATCTAGAGAGACTCATACAGAATCATGGCAAGGAAAAATCATCCTCGCTTCATCAGCATTAGCCTCCTTACCCGCCTGAAATTCAGAGGATCCCTTTACCAGGAGGTTACTCATCTCCAACTTTCTCGTTGTACGATGGGAGTGGAAACGCTCGTGAATATTTCTCTCGATTTATAGAATCACTCGGGGGATATGGATATAATCATGTGCTACGTCTTAAAGAATTTTTAAATTCCATCACTGGAAGAGCCTACACATGGTACAACAACATTGCTCCCAACAACATCTCTTGCTGGGAAGATATGGTCAACGCTTTCTACAAGAAGTATTGTTTCGTCTCCGAGCAAATCACCCTATCATATCTGGGAAGAATGTTCCAGAGGAATAATGAGGATCCCAATGAATACGTGAGGATATTCAGGATTCAAGCGCTGGATTGTCACGATCTGAATGTGACAGAGCATCAATTGGTCGAACTATGTATTAACAGTATGATCCCTGTCTATCGTGCTCTTTTAGAAAATTTACGTTCCAGACTTTCTATGAGTTGCACGACGCCGCAATCGGTCTTCCACAACTGCTCCTGCCTTGCTGGAGAGAGCCAGACCAGCAAGAGAAAAAAGTCGTGGAGATACCCGTGGGAGCCGATGACTAATCAACAAACAATACACCATTCAACCATCAATAGGCGATGTCAGTAATAAAGGGGCAAAAAGAAAAGCTCCATCTCAACAAAAGTCTGATGCATATCGTAAGTGCAACAAATTACTCAAGATATTTCCCACTAATTAACTAATAATATAGCGGTAGTAAGGATCGTTCCCACAGAGAGCTGTGTAATTGAGATGTTATTTAGATTAGAAAAACTAGAAAAAATACTGAAAAGGGGGTTTTTTGTTTAATTAAATAACTAAAAAGAATGATAAACAGATAATAAGAAAGATGATTAGGGAGTCCTTCGTTGTTACCAAACGTTGACTGAATTAGTATATTTATCTATCTTTCATTTAAACCATTCATCACCAACTTTAGAATAATAGCTAGAGCAGTGTTATCCCTAACGTTCCTTGTGTAACCAGATACCGAAGCGCTCGTACATCAGATTTTATCCAACCGAACCACCAAGTAGTAGCGCACTCAAGGTGTAACTCAATCGAAAGTTTTAAGTTTTGTGAACTTAGGTTGTTCCTAGCAGTTAGACTCTTAGCGCAAGATCTACTTACTAGTGTTGGAGGTGCAAGATTTGATAAAAACAAACGATAATGATTAAAACTTCAAACAAACTTGTATTAACTAATAAATATTCACGCTTAAAATATTGAATTCATCCTTAATAAACAAAAGGTTTAGCTAGTCATATTACAAAGAAGAATGGTTTCCCCCTAAAGGGATAAACCCTAGGTTTAGATGTAGAAGTTGTGATATGAGAGGTAAGGTTGTGTATAGAATACTTCAAAGATGTAGAATATATAATATTTGTTGTTTGAGCATTAGATGTCTTCTTTTATAGCCTTTAATACTTGGCCCTCAAGTCTCCTCTCCTTTGAGGGTTTAGAATCACATTGAAACTAAGTTTACTTGATTTGGAAGTTAAAACACATCAAAAGGGACCCAGTAACTTTGTCTCAGTCGGCATAGATGATTTCCGATGAACAATGCCGATTCTAGGGGTCCAAATAGCTCAACTTTCTGATCCAAAACTTGCTCCAGTCAGCATAGTCGAATTTCCATTAACTGTGTCGACTCAAGGGGTCAAAAATATAAGTTTTCTGCCCGAAATAGTGGTTCAGTCGGCATAGTTATTAATTGTGCCGACTGAAATGATGTAGATGACTTTTCTTGCTTCGATTGTTTTGCCTGTAACTTCTTCGTCCGAACTCGGAATGACCTCATTCATTCGTCGTTCACTTTATATTATCATTCTATTCAAAATGGTGTTAAAAAATTCTGGATTTGAATGAGTAGAATCTGGTCTTTGGCCCTTCTTCATTGTAGAACTCAACTTCCTTGCTCATTTTAGCACTTTGTAGCTGCTTTTTGGATGATTTACTAAATATAAAACATAAAATAGAAAACAAGAGTAATAACAAGTAATATGCAATAATTATAGCTAATACTATAAACATGTGAATTATGCACTTATCAAATTCCTCTAAACACTTAGATTTTGCTAGTCCTCGAGCAAACGACTATCTAAACTGACCTATTTAAAATACAACAACTCCATTTCTTCGAGGACACGGTTGCACTTAGCATGTGAAACAAGCCTTTAAACCCCTATGTGTTTCTAGTGGACGAGTTACAGTCTCGTGAGGGTTTACAAGAAATATACCCACAAAACCTAATTTCCAACCTTTAAACATTCCAGAGCACATGCATCCAAAGAGCTACGAAGACTCTTCACACTAACAATAAGAAGTTAGAAGTATAAAGAACATTATTCTCATGCTTAACCCTTGAGTTACGATAAAACCAACATATGAAAGAATCCAGGTTCAAACGCGACCGAATAAGCATTCTGCCTCACCAATAGGATTTTATGAAAATGACAATCAAAAGACGCACTTTATGGTTTTCATGTGTGCAGGAAGGAGTGAAGATAGAAATCCTGTACACGTTTAATGGTGGGAAGGAAAAGGAACCTTCCGAATTATATGAAGATATTATCCCATAGAAACGTGGGACGAAAAAGAATCTTTTTTTCTTATTTTTCTGATGACCTCTAAGAAAGGAAATCAACCACTATGTGAGGATAGGAATGCTACTTACATTGTCGCCGGATCTACAATTAGCACCACTCTTACATCATCCAATTGAAAATTTTTCGGTCTTCAACTGTTGATGATGAACTCTTGACAACTATGTTATGCTACTTATAACAAGGATCTTTCGAAAATCCCGGATTTCAAATCCTAGTTTAGCTATAGATATCAATGCATGCTCATCCAATTTGAAACTTAAATAAACAAGCAATCAATCATACATGGTGTTATTAACAGTAGAACATAAGCGATATTGATAATATTATGAACATATGAGAATGAATACTTCAATTAATAAACATGTTTTCCAACGTAGGATTACATATTTAACCAATATAGAAGAAAGAAAATAAGCAAACCCTAGATATCATGATGGTCAATCGCAACTCCAGTCCCTAGCTTCTTGTTCTCTAGTGTCTTCGTATGTAAAAATATCTTCTTGGAGTTATGGAAGTCTTCTTATATAGTGCTCATGAAATCTAGGTGTTAGAGTCCTAATGGGACCATGTTACCTTGATTTAGAAATCAAAAACGTGACTTAGAAGTGGCCCGCGTCGTGCTAGAATCTTGGATGAAATCCTCCATAAGCACCGATTTTAGAACCTCAAAAACAAGAGTTTTCTATATACTTTTTCACCTAGAATCGGTGGATAAAACCCTCCATAAGCCGATTCTGAAAGTCCTAAAACAGAGTTTTTCTATACACTTTTGCATTCAGAATCGCTTGATGTGAACCACCCACATCCACCGATTCTGAATACATTTTTTTCTCCGACTGTTTTGTTCATAAATTCCTCAAAGAACTAGGAATGACCTCATTCTTCTTGTGTTGACTTCGTATTTCAATTCTCTTCAAGATGATGATAAGAAATTATGGATTTTAATGAGTTGAACTTATTTTTTGTCCCTTCTTCACTTGTAGAACTTGACTTCCTTGTTCATTGTGCGTCACAATGAACTCTTTTCTTCTTCTTTAGTTGAATCCACTTCAAAAATCCTAAGAAACTCATATAAAAATAAAATCAAAACATAATGATATGAAAACTAACAAGAAAGCAATGAATTAGAGTATAAAACTAATGTAAATAATGCACCTATCAAATTCCCCCACACTTGCCTTTTGCTAGTCCTCGAGCAAACTAAAATTCTAAACTATCCTAACTAAAATACAACAAATCCATTTAGTTGAGGTTACGATTACACTTAGCACGTATAACAAGCCTTTAAACCCCTAGGTGTCCCTAGTGGACGATTTATAATCTCGTAAGGGTTTACAAGAGGTATACCCACAAAACCTAAATTCCAACAATTCAAATACTCCAAATTCAACATAGAAATATCAAAGATCATGATTCTCATGCTTAACTCTTGAGTTAGGAGAAAACCACCATATGAAAGAATCCAACCTCGATAGGCGATCGAATAAGTATTCCGCCTCAACTTCTGCCTCACCAAGAGGGTTTTATGGTGTTGCACTCAGAAGACGTACTTTATGGTTCTCATATATGCAGGCAGGAGTGAAGATAGAAATCCTGCACACATTGAAAGGTGGGAAGGAAAAAGAACCTTCTGAATTATATGAAGATTTTATCCCATAGAAACGTGGGATGATAAAGAACCTTTTTTTTTCTTTTTTTCTAGTGACCTACGGGAAAGGAAATCAACCACTATGTAAGGATGAGAACACTTACTTACCTTCTCACCCGATTCACAATCAACACCACTCTCACAGCATCCAATAGAAACATCTTCGGTCTTCAACTGTTGATGATAAACTCTTGAACTTCTTAGAACCTTGACAATTATAACTCTTTTCTCTCAAATTCTTGTTGTTTGAAACTTATTTATAGATTTCTTCTTCCCCGCAGCCTTATTGAATGAATACAAACTAAAGTAATATAAACAAATTGTATTCTTTTTTTTTCTTGATAACTTCAAAATAAAATACAAACTGAAAAATAAAAACAAATGAATAATGAAACTAATATGGTCGTGGGATAAAACTTGTATTATCTTGAATTCATGAACTTCATTAATTCTCATCTTTTGATTTCTTTCACTCTTGTAAATAAGTGTTAGTACCTAAAAATTGATTCTACGCAAAAAAAATATATCGTAGAAGTACTTTGTTTAGATTCAGAGATCAAAATCGAACAGAGCAAGCCTAAACCACGATAATGGCCGTTCCGCTATGCTTCGGCCACAATGAGAGAAAATGGGTTGATCTTATTAGGGGAGGGAAGCAAAGAAAGTTGAAGGAAACTAGTATGTTGAATTGTGTGTAGAGTTGTAGAACTATTGAGAAAAAGTAATATAGCTTGAAGGATTCATAAGCTTGTTATGTTTTCCAAATGGGGTATGGGGCTTATTTATAATAGTAAAGAGATCACACATTTCCTTGTAAAGTTGTGGATATAGTGAAGAGATGGAGAAGTGGAAGTCCTGGGTTTAATGGCTTAACCGCATTGGAATCTTCGAGAAACCATTATTCCACTACTCCATTAACCGCTTTACTCTTACCATGAATTTGTAACTTCCTTAATATGGGATGTCGTTGCACCCATGTTGTTATAACCGCCATACCAATACCCCATATTTATCCCCCAATTATGATTTGATTTCTTATAAAATTGGTGGACTCATGGACTCAAGACAAGTGAATAATTTGGCTTAAATGAGCAATAATTGCATAGGTGCGAGTGTAAAAAATAGAAAAATAACACAAAGGAAGTGGGGGAAGAATTGTGGCTAGCACCGCTGAGACAGCGCTAAGTACTTGGCGCCTATGCAGCACAGACGCTAGTGGTGCTAGCGGAGCTAAGTACTTAGCGCCTGTGCAGCACGGATGCTAGCGTTGCTGGCGGCGCTAAGTATTTAGCGCCTGTGATACACAGGTGCTAGTACTCCTAACAACGCTAAGTACTTGGCCCATTTCCTTTTGATGTATATGTTGACTTTGTTGTTTCTTTTTTGATCCTTTTGGCACATATGTGTGCTACTTGTGTTGGGACTGTGGCTAAGGTTCGCCAAGGCTATATCTTGCTAGTTCCATGGTTATTTCCTGTGCACCACTAGCTTTGACATTTATTAATGTCATGGCCATGTTTATGGCCTATTTGGAATTTCTCAGTCGCGTGAGATTTTAGTGTTAATGTTATGCTTAACTTTTAAGCAATGCATACAAAACATATTCAAGAGATTCAGCCGTGGAAATTTGCATTCTTGAGATTATGCTCGATGCGACTCTGCAATTAGATGGTATGCATCTAAATAAACGTTTATTCATATATTGGGTAGCCTTTATTCTGAATGTCCGCAATTTTATGTAATCAGTGTTTGACTAGCAAAAATAGTTTATATGAATGCATATGAAATAACGAGGGTTTAGCTGATTAAAGCCCTAAAATTATGAAGTACATAAATATAGAGAGAACTACAAAGCTAATTTAGCAACGAGTTGAATATGCATTCTCAATTCTCTTGCGGAATGTAAGTTAGCAGTATGTATTTATAATTCTGATACCGGGTGAGGAATTCATACACATTTATTTCATGCTTCTGCAGCTAGGCGAAAAGCAATATTATAATTTTCTCGTTGTCAAAATCCACCATAAATATTAAGTCCCTTTGTTAGCGAGGAACAATAATGTTTCGTGGTAAGCACTAGATGGTGATATTGATGCTAAAGAACCTGAGAGGCTAATGGTACCAGATGTACGCGGTTTTTGGTAGAGCTGACCATTCTTACAAGAAAAAGAAGTAGGGGGTCATGGTTGTAAATCTTACTGGCGTGGATGAATTGATCTTATCACTTTGTGAAGCTTATCACTTCCTTGTTGAACCGGTCCCACTGGTGAGGATTGTCACTCCCTCTTGGTAACGATCGATCTTGGAGTCAACAGTCATGCTCAGATCCATTCTCCTTGGGATGAACCGCAGAAAATTCTACTTATTTGAATTTTAGGTTTCCCGCTTTTGTCTATTTAAACGACTATACGGACTCAACCATTTCCACTTTCATTCTTCTCCAGAGCTTTGAGTAACTTCACTTCTTCACTACAACATGTCTAACAACAATGAGAGCTCCAACCAAGATAGTTCTTGAGTTAAGTGTACTACTTGGATTGCAAGTCCGGTGAGTTTTTCCTCTCTCCCAGCTTTCATATGTGTATTATGGTGAAAACCTGAACTTGGTTTGATTGTCGTTTTCTTTTTCTTTTTTTCATTTTTTTTTTTTTTAGGTTTCTCGAGTTAAGAAAGTACCAAAGAGGCATATGAGCACCAGGAGTTTCAAAGCACTGGTAAACATCTTTCTTCCCTTTTTTTTGATGTCGCCTATTTTCTTTTGGATGTGAGTAATTCACATGAACTCCTCTCTTTCTCTTTCTCTTTTTTTACTCGAATACATACCCATATTTTAAAAAAAATTACAGCACTGATTGGAGATTGGAAATGCAGAAGTTAAGGAGGGTGAAGGAACCGTACCAGTGGAGAGTCGAACAGAGGTTGAGATCGGCTTTCAGAACTTTTCTAACATCATGGCTTCCATTGGGAATATTGACTCGATCCTTCATGATTGTCCCAATGACAGACTTCCTTTTTAGTTGGAAATGGAATCAACGTCTAAGAAGTATGAAACAATGGGAGAATTTGTTGTGCCAAAATTTCATGTGGATCTTTACACAAAAATATGGAAGAAGTACAAACATATTGCTATAATGGAGCTGGTGAAGGGATAACCTTCTATTCTTGTAACAGCTGTCACAGGGCTACTCCCCATTATTGCTGAAATGGATGACACGCCTTCGTATGCACTTAGTGTCTCTAAAATTCATGAATAGGACGAGATATTGACTACTTACAAGAATCTTTGTTTCAACATAGAATAATTGCATCCATATTTGGAGAGTTTGAGGGAGGCTCTTATGGCGGCTTTGGCGGAAGGGAAAGCCTTAGAAGAAGAATCCTCTAAAATTTAAGAAATGACTTGAGATCTCCAAGATCGTTCAGAGAAGTATGATGAGAGATTTGGAAAATTTCATCATCGTGAATATCCTCTACTTAGAGACCTTTCCTAGGCCATAGAATAAGTAGCCAAACATTTTATTTTTTTTGGGTTTTGAATAATTTGAATGAAGACTTTTTAAAATGAATGTAATGGGTTTTGAATTTGAAAGTTCAAAGAGTTATATTGAACTTATGAATGGAATGATGAAAGTGCTTTAGGAATAATATGCCTTGAGACATTTTCCATTAATGATTTTTCCTTCATCCTCTCCATTCATAATAACTAGCTTGTAATATCCGTTCATCATGACCTTAGAGATCACATAAGGCCCTTCCCACTTTGAAGCAAATTTTGAACCGGACATATCTTTTCGAATATGTTTAGAGGTTCTAAGTACCAGATCTCCTACATGAAATACTCTTGGCTACACTATTTTATCTTATGCCATGGAAATCCTTTATCGATAAGTCTCTGCATATTTTTCTGCTTTGGCTCGCCTGGATTCGAGTACTTCCAAGTCTTCTACTCTATAATTGGGTATCTCGGACTCATCCCAATAAACTCTGCTTCCTACTGTGATTCTGGTTGATGGGACTTTAGTCTTTGCAGGTAGAATTGCATCGGCCACATACACAAGAGAATATGATGAGGTTCCTGTAGAACCTTTCAGAGAAGATTTGTATACCCATAGAGCTATAGGTAGTTGTTCGTTCCATGTCCTTGGAGATCATAAACAGTGCGGCTCAGAATTATGATAAGAGTTTTGTTGGTGCTTTCAGCTTGTTCGTTTCCTTGAGGGAGTATGGCGTGGAGAATACATGCTTGATGCTATAACTTTTGAGTAATTTTCTCACACACTTATTTGGAAATGGGGTACCATTATCTATTACGATGTGCTTTGGCACCCAAAATCGGCATATAATGTGTTCTTTGATGAAGGACAATATTATCGCTCCAGTAGTGCTTCTGAGGGGTATAACTTTGACCCATTTGGTGAAGTACTCTGTGGCGGTGAGTATGTGTTTGTGTTTCTTTGACGAGGATGAATTGATTTTTCCAATGAGATCCAGTCCCCATCTATAGAATGGCCAAGGTATGCTTAACGAGTTAAGAGGGAGGCAAGGTATGTGGATGAGGTTGTCGTGGATTTGACGTTGATAACATTTCTGAACAAATGAAACTGCGTCGTCCTCCATGGTCGTCCAGTAATATTTCTCATGAACTTGGAGAAACAATTTTTTCTTTCCTTGGCGTTCGCCTTCATGCATTTCTTTCAAGATAATTTGAATGTCCTCTTCTGCTAGACATCGTAATAAATTTCCGCCGAAGCTCTTTCGGTAAAGTATTCCTTCATGCAAAACGAATCTTTTAGCTTTTCGAATCAAACGTTCCGCTTCCCGCTTGTCCTGAGGTAGAATATTATCTTGAAGATATTTGATGTACGGTTCCCGCCAGTCCCCAGTACTGTGTATAGTTAACACTTCTGACTGTTGCGGTGGGACTTGACAATTAGGGCATGACCCATGTAACAATCAGGATTGAGCCTCCATAGTGGGCCATTAATACTTACTACGTTGGAGATTTTATATAAGTTTATTACTAGTGTTTGACCACATATTTCACGGTGTACTTGATTTAGTCTCCCTTGTGGCTCATTGTCTCCCAGACATCTTGAAAGAGATCCATCTGAATTTCTATGATATAGTATCCCATGTAATAAGAAGTAATGCTTTAAATCTTTGAGACTGACCTTCCCTTGGCTATGCAAATTGCTGAGATCTTGGATAATGTGTATCCTCCAGTCATTGACTTGTTTTTCATTAGGCTTGTCCATCCATGTCGAGGGTATGATTCGTCTCTATACAGTGAGGGTTGCTTCCGAGCCTTCGAATTAGATTTTCGAAGCTAGGGTCGCCAGGCAGTCAGCATATCTATTATTGGTGCGGCCCGTATGTACAATTGTTGCTTCATAAAAATAAGTTATAAGCCTCTGCACCTCAACCCTATATAAGGCTAGTGTTTCTTCCTTGAGAGAATACACACCATTCATCTGATTTACTAATAACTTCGAGTCTCCCCTTATTTCGAGATGTGTTTCTCTAACTTGATTGGCTAGCGATAATCCATATATGAAGGCTTTATGCTCAGCATAGTTGTTAGTGCATTTGTAGTCCATCTTGAACGAATGCGAGAACACCTCACCTGTTGGCGAAACTAGGACAACATTGGATCAACCTGTATTATTGGTTGGGGTAGCGAAGCCATCAAAGTATAACAACCAGGCTTCAACTTCGTCGAGTAAGATGTCTTGGAATTCGCCAGGTACGTCTTCATGAGTTGTAGTGTCGTTTCCCCCTGGAAAAGCTGCAAGTAGGGCTGTAACAACTTGTCCTATTATCGCTTTTGGTGATACACATGATACATCAAATTCTGACATTTGTAGCAACCATTTTGTTGCTCGTCATATGAGGTCAGGTTTTGATAGCAATAATTTTATAGGGTCATCCTTAGGTATCAAATTACTTTATTTGCTAGTAAATAATGTTGAAGCTTCTGAACGGCATTCACCAAGGATAGGCATGCTCTTTCAACTTTGGGTATCTCAGCTTTGCGTCTCTTAGTGTACGAATGAGGTAGTAGATGGGACATTCAGTCCCCATGTCGTCTTCTTGAGCCAATAGGGCCCCTATGACCATTTCATTGAAGACTGTGTAAAGAAGTAACAACTTTCCAGGAGTTGGAGATATCCTAACAGCTGGTGATAATAACAATTGTTGAATTTGATGAATGCCTTTTGTTGTATGGATGACCAGATAAAATTTGCCTCTTTATTCAACAGGGGTGTAAAAGAAGCAACAAATTGAGCTAATCTATGAATAAAGCGTCAAATTATGATACCTTTCCCATGAAGCTTTTAAGTTCCCTTATAGTGCATGTTGGTGATAGCCTGTGTTTTGGTTGGGTCCACGTTGATCCCTTCTGTTGTTACTTGAAATCCTAGGAATCTCCCGGATGAGACACCGGAAGCACATTTTAGTGGGTTCATCTTTAAATGGTACTCACGACATCTCTCAAAAACTTGACGTAGGACTTCTACATGGGATGCTCGTGTTTTGGATTTTACTACCACATCGTCGACATAGTCTTCTACTTGTTTATGCATCATGTCGTGAAAGATTGTTGTCATGGCTCTTTGGTAAGTCGTGCTGGAATTCTTCAATCTGAAGGGCATCACGGTGTAATAGAAGTTCCTGATAGAAGTTAGAAACACGGTCTTCTCAGCATCGTACTCGTACATCTTTATCTGAGTGTAGCCTCTATAGACATCCATGAATGAAAACATACCATGTCCACTAGTAACATCCACAAGCATGTCAATGTTTTGGAAAGGGAAGTCATCCTTGGGACATGCTTTGTTCAGGTTCTTGAAGTCTACGCAACATCTTATTTGTCCATTTTTCTTCTTTACAGGGACAAAGTTAGTCAAAACATGTGGGATGTCTAATAGGTTTGATGAAGCCAACCGGTAGTAACTTCTTGGATTTCGGTTTTGATTTTTTCTTCGACTTCGTGACTGAACTTTCTGAGATGTTGCTTGACGGGTTTGGCGTCGGGGGCAACATGTAGGTGATGAGTCACCAGTTTGTATTCTAACCTTGGCATTTCTTCGTAGTTCCAAGCAAAGATATCTTGATATTCTTTGAGTATATTTACGAGCCCCGCTTTTTCTTCTGGTGACAAGGCCGAGCTGATTGAAACTGGTCGCGGATTTTCTTCAGTTCCTAGATTGATAGCTTCAAATTAGTCAAATGAGTCAGTTGTAGCATTTGTACCGTCTTGCAATTATCGTGGTGCATCTTGGACCTCTTCATGATATTTCTCCTCACTGTAGCTGCATATCTGTTGGTGGGGAGACTCTTCGTAAGCCTACCTTACGAATTGCTAACAGTGATTGTGAAGGTAGACTATTCTTCCCTTGCTATCGTAACTTATCACAAAACTATTGCCTCTTTTTATAGATTGAAGATTTGTGACACCGGAGACCCCATGGTGACATCCATAGGATCTGGGAGTTGCTCCTGATGACCCCGCCTTTGCATAGAATGTCAATGGTTCGTCTGCTATTGACGCCCAGTCGGGAAACGTCGTGTTGTAGTCTTTGTTGGAGGGTTCGACAACATCATCCTATTGTTTGAGGAGTTCAGTATCATATATTGGAGTGTAAGGTAATGAAGATGCTGTTATGCATATGATTTCTCCATTCAGCACTGCTTTCACGCATTGGTGGTAGGTGGAAGGAATAACTTTGTTGTCATGCAGTCATGGGCGCCCCAATATCATATGTTATTCAGGCTCTTTCGTGATGATGTGGAGTTTCACCTTGGATACAATGGGAACAACTTGCAAATTTAAGTAAACACGGCCATAAGAATTAGTGCGATTACCTTCGAAATCCTTCATCACTATGAGATGTTGTATGATCTGGCTTTGTGGGACCTATGCCACTTTGAGCGTATCGAGTGTAATGACATTGGTATCTGCTCCTATGTCGATAAGGGTCCTCTTAAACTCGGTCTCCTTGATGTGATCGGTGATGTATAAGGTTCGTAATCACCTTCTTCCACCATCATGTCCTCTTCGGTGAAGGTGACATTATTTAAAGTTGGGATATCTGACATGGTTGTTTCTATTTCCATTGGAGATGTCACCAGGTGTGTGTCCACGGCTCTGCGGTTGAGTGCAGCGAAGGTATCGACGCGTTAATCCTTGGAAAAATGAAGAAACTCGTACAAGTTCTCAATCAGAAACACAACTTCTTGTTCTACGGATTTTTCTGTAGTGGTGAAACTCCCAATATTTCCAGGTGGAGAATCACCGGTCGAGAAATATATCCCTGGTTCTGTGGAGCCTAAGCGTCGCTCTAAAGCGCTAAGACACCCTACTTCTTCTATTAATTTGACAAGAGAAGAGAAAGAGCACCTATTGCATCTTCCAGTCTTGCTAGATTTCTCGCTTTAGCTTCTTATCTTTGTATCAATTCGGCCAGGGTGATTGAGGTTTCAACCACATCATTATGCGCATTGAGAGATATGGGTTGGTGGCGCCATTGACTGCTGGAGAGGGATTATGCGCATCACCGTTGGTATTGACAGGAGAAGTGTTGGAATTGGTAGTGATTGAATCTAACCTGAGACCAACCATTTTCAGGTAATTAAATAATTAGATTTTAAATAGTTAAAATATTGGTTCGGGACCAAGAGAATGATAGCCCACAGTGGTCGCCAATTGTTAGTACCTAAAAATTGATTCTAGGAAAAACAATATATTGTAGAAGTACTTTGTTTAGATTCAGAGATCAAAATCGTACAGAGCAAGCCTAAACCACGATAGTAGCCGTTCCGCTATGCTTCGGTCACAATGAGAGAAAATGGGTTGATCTTATTAGGGGTGGGAAGCAAAGAAAGTTGAAGGAAACTAGTATGTTGAATTGTGTGTAGAGTTGTAGAACTATTGATAAAAAGTAACAGAGCTTGAAGGATTCATAAGCTTGTTATGTTTTCCAAATGGGATATGGGGCCTATTTATAATAGTAAAGAGACCACACATTTCCTTGTAAAGTTGTGGATATAGTGAAGAGATTGAGAAGTGTAAGTCCTGGGTTTAATGGCTTAACCTCCTTGGAACCTTCGAGAAACCATTATTCCACTACTCCATTAACCGCTTTACACTTACCATGACTTTGTAACTTCCTTAATATGGGATGTCGTTACACCCATGTTGCAATAACCGTCATACCAATACCCCATATTTACCCCCCCATTATGATTTGATTTCTTATAAAATTGGTGGACTCATGGACTCAAGACACGTGAATAATTTGGATTAAATGAGCAATGATTGCATAGGTGCGAGTGTGAAGAAAAATAACGAAAAGGAAGTGGGGGAAGAATTGTGGCCAGTACCGCTGCGGCAACGCTAAGTACTTGGCGCCTATGCATCACGGATGCTAGCGCTGCTAGCAGCGCTAAGTACTTGGCCCATTTTCTTTTGATGCATATGTTGACTTTGTTGTTTATTTTCTGATCCTTTCGGCACATATGTGTGCTACTTGTGTTGGGACTGTGACTAAGGTTCGCCAAGGCTATATCTTGCTAGTACCATGGTTATTTCATGTGCACCACTAGCTTTGACATTTATTAATTTCATGGCCATGTTTATGGCCTATTTGGAATTTCTCATTCGCATGAGATTTTAATTTTAGCGTTATGCTTAACTTTTACGCAGTGCATATAGAACATATTCAAGATATTCATCCGTGGAAATTTGCAATCTTTAGATTATGCTCGACGCGACTCTGTAATTAGATGGTATACATCTAAATTAACGTCTATTCAGATATGGGGTAGCCTTTATTCTGAATGTCCGCAATTTTGTGTAATCAGTGTTTGACTAGCACAAATAGTTTATATGAATGCACATGAAATAACGAGAGTTTAAATGAGTAAAGCCCTGAAATTATGGAAGTACTTAAATATAGAGAGAGCTACAGAGCTAATTTAGCAACGAGCTGAATAAGCTTTCTCAATTCTCTCACGGAATGTAAGATAGCAGTATGTATTTATAATTCTGATGCCGGGTAAGGAATTCATACACATCTATTTCATGCTTCTGCAGCTAGGCGAAAAGAAATATTATAATTTTCTCCTTTGTCAAAATCCACCATCAACAATAAGTCTTCAACATGTATATATAATTCTGCTCATTGTATTGTTGCTTCACTTGAATATGAAATTTGTTCTTTTTCTTGTATCGTTGCTTGTAAAACTTGAACGTCTTCAACTTTCATTAAAATTTGTAATACTCCGCTTCTTGATGATGATATGTTTCTATGGACCTGTTTTTGTCGAGAGAGAGAATGGTGCCAACTGCAACAAGACCACAAGATAGAGTTAGAAATTATGATGACACCCTCATGATTGATAGAAATAGCACTCAAGAGATCAAAAAGTAGTGTTGAAATAGGTGCGAAGTTGGATAGCTCATCATTCTACCCAAAATTTGCGCAGATGAAACACTCTAAACGGACAATTGAAGGTTTGGTGCCTCACATTGAATGATCAACTTCTCTAATACTAAACTCTCTACCAGAATTTTAAGTCCATTTTTGTCATCTCTAGCCTCTCAACAACTAAGCACTCTGAATATAGTTCTTTAATACTTCTAAGTTCAGTTATTTCGGTTAACTCTGTATGTGAACTTATCTAGAAGTATACAAAGTAACTCTAAAATCTCTAAAAGTTGGAGGTTTATGCAAAAAATAAAAACTAAAGCTATAAACTCTATATGAAAATAATCCCCCACACTTAAACTTTACAGTGTCCTCAATATAAATCGACTCTTCCAATGTAAAATCAAGATGGGAAATCAAATAATGATATGAAAAACTAAGAAAAATCAAAATCAAAAGATAGAAATACAAAACCAATGGGTTGCCTCCCATTCAGAGCTTAGTTTAACGTTCTCAGACTGATCTTCTGGTTAGCGCCCGTAGACCAACAATCTGGAAATCTGGGGATCCACCCAGACAATAATCAGCAGTTCTAATAACAGCTTCACAAAAACGTTAGCATAAATATAAATATAAAAACTGTTATTTGGTGGAAGTTTCCATCACACTTATTTTTTTCTACACTTGGAAATGTATAAAGAACATATAACAAGGGAACTTCTTTGGGTTCCTCCCGGTGAACCTGCACAATGTTAGAATCAAACACATCTAGTGGTGGATAGTTAGAAGAAAAATAATTCTTAAAAGTTTTAGTAGCACATACACCCAAACCTAAGTGATCTAGCTCTTTAAAAATCAGAACAACCTTTTGGGGAACTATTTCGATTGGGGGAGGATCAAAAGATATAGAGGTATGCAAAGGATTAGACAAACCTTTCACGATCTCTTGTATTACAGGATCCTCATCATTCTTACAGAAATCCAATGAATTATTTACCTCATGTATATCGTGGTCCTCTCTCAAAATCTTTAAAAACCATTCTTCGTCAGTTTCTGTTTCAACCGAAATCTCAGCATCATTATAATCCTTAATAAGCTCAATTGGGTCTTCCACGAAATTAATTAATTTGGTTTCATTCTCAATCTCCATCTCTTCAACACACTCATTATCAGAATCAGAGTTCTCTCCTAGGAAGTCTAGTTCATTGGTGCACATCCTAATATCTTCATTTGAGTACGTTGCACCATTAATAACAATAGATATTTCATATCCAGTCACCTCCTTTTGAATAGGAAAATGATCATTATTATGATCAGGAATTGGAATAACTTCATCATTTTTGAAAGAACTTTCCAAAGGTTGCTCATCTTCGTAATCGTCATTAGAATTTTTGCCAACTTCATATCTCCATTATCCCAACGGCGTTGGAATTCTATCTCTATGACCCTATTAATTTCATGAAGAGTTTCTTCTGATGCTCCATCTTATTCCAGTTGCTCGTGTTGTTTAAACAGTTTCCTGATGTTAATATGTTTTCCGCCATTACCCACAATAGAATTTCCAGACTATATCTCTTTTTTTGGAAAGGCATGATGAAAATGAGTAGCTCTTGATTTGGTATCATGAGTTTTGAGTTCCAAACTCTCTAACATCTACATATTACTAGAAAACAACTGATTAGAAGTATAATTATCCTTACATCCTTATGATTGTTCCCTTACATACCCGTCATAAGGTTATTGGCATGTATAAGAATATCCGTAAGGCTCCGTAGGGTATTGGCTATAGCCAAAAGATTGGTTTTGGTTATATTCCTGGTATGGTAATTAGTTTTCATAAGACTGAGATTGAAAACCATATTGATTACCACTATAATATGATTGATCTTGTGCACCGTACATGTTACTTCCGTAAGGAAACATGATGATTCACAAGAAAAACGAAAAATCTACTAAAACATAAAAATTAAGAAAAAAACAAAAGTGATACTTACAACCTGTTTTCAGAATTTACCTCCCGCTTTTGACGAGCGGACAACACCTTCAATAAGTTGTTAACACCACGAAAACCTAAAATAATCTGAAAAACACAAAAGAAAAACGTGAAAATATCTAAACTACTAAAACAAGCTAAAACAAATAACAAATCAATTAACCACTGCTTCCCGGAAGCGGCGCCAAAATTTGATGCGTGTCATAAATGCAACAAATTACTCAAGAAATTTCCCATTAATTAACTAGTAATATAGCGCTAGTAAGGATCGTTCCCACAGAGAGCTGTGTAATTGAGATGTTATTTAGATTAGAAAAACTAGAATAAACACTGAAAAGAAGAAGTTCTGGTTTTATTAAGTAACTAAAAAGAATAATAAACAAATAATAAGAAATATGATTAGGGAGTCCTTCTCCGTTACCAAACGTTGAGTGAATTAGTATACTTATCTATCTTTTATCAGAGCCGTTCATCATCAACCATAGAATAATAGCTAGAGCAGTGTTATCCCCAAAGTTCCTTGTGTAACCAGATACTGAAGCGTTCGCATATCAGATTTTATCCAACCGAACCACCAAGTAGTAGCGCACTCAAGGTGTAACTTAATCGAAAGCTTTAAGTTTTATAAACTTCGGTTGATCCTAGAAGTTAGACTCTTAGCGCAAGGTCCACTTACTAGTGTTGTCTTCACACACGATTGCTCCACAGAGTCCCTCTGCAAGATCTCACGTTCTCTACTTGTGTAGGAGGTGCACGACAATTACTGGTCGCTCAACTCTCTACTAGCATTAGAATGATCAATAGAATAATCCAATTATACACTTGAACAATCTAGAAATCAATCATAAACCCTAGATATGATGAAAAAAAAACGATAATGATTAAAACTTAAAACAAACTTGTATTAACTAATAAAGCTTCACGCTTAGAACATTGAATCCTTAATCTACAAAAGGTTTAGATACTCATATTACAAAGAAAAATGGTTTCCCCTTAAAGGGGTAAACCCTACGTTTAAATGTAAAAATTGTGATATGAGAGGTAAGGTTGTGTAGAGATTAATTCATGTAGAATATATTGTTAGGATCGATGCTAGAAAGAAAACAAAAACAAAAAATAAGAACACACAAGATTTACTTGGTTCACCCAAATTAGGCTTCGTCAAAGGGGCGACTGCAGTTTTCACTATGATCTCAAAAACAGAGTTCCATAGGAATACAACGATGATAATAGTCCTGATACAAACCCTAGATAGGGAAACTCAATATATATAGGGACTACTCAAAAACACACAGATCACTGCAGCAACTCTCTTAACAAATCATCCATCTCGAAGACCCACTGAAGCTGCATACAACTTCAGTTTCTCAAGGGTCACTGGTTTTGTCAACATGTCTGCTGGGTTCTTTGCTCCATCAATATTCTCAAGTGTCAACCAACCATCTTCTATCAAAGATCGAATAAAATGATATTTAATATCTACGTGTTTGGTTCTGGAATGGTATGCTGGATTCTTAGCTAAGAAAACAGCACTCTGACTATCACTATGCAAAACTCCAGTTCCTTTTTTCATACCCAATTCACCCAATACACGCTGTAACCATATCATCTCGTTGCTCGCCTCAGTATCAGAAACATATTTTGACTCTATAGTAGACAATGCTACTATCTTATAACCCCAGCTCACAACAGTACCACCCAAAGTATACACATACCCAGTAGTACTCTTTCTACTATCAACATCTCCAGCCAAGTCAGCGTCAACATAACCCTGCAACTTCATACCAGAACCTGTGAAACAAAGTGATGTATCTGCAATACCCTTCAAATACCGAGGTACCCACTTGACTGCCTCCCAATGTTGCTTTCCTAGATTATTCATATACATACAGCTCCCACTGCATGTGCAATATCTGGTCTAGCGCAAACCATGGCATATATAAGACTCACAATCGTCGATGCATAAGGAATCTTCTTCATATAAGCCTCATCTTCTGCTGTCTTAGGTGACTGGTCTTTGGTTAGCTTAAAGTGGCTACTCGAAATCTTGCCCAATGGTTTGGAACTCTCCATGTTAAACCTCTTCAAAATCTTGTTCACATATTCTGACTGCGATAGCTTCAAGGTACCATGATTGTTATCTCTCGTGATCCTCATACCAAGAATTCGCTTTGCAGCTCCCAAATTCTTCGTTGCAAACTGCTTTGACAGTTTGTTCTTTAGATCATTTATTTCCTCACTTCTAGGCCCTGCAATAAGCATATCATCCACATATAGCATCAAAATCATAAAAGTGTTTTCATACCTCTTTATGTAGCAACAATGATCTGATTCGCACTTAGTGAAGCCGATGGTACCCATAAAACTGCCAAACTTCATATACCACTGCCTTGGAGCTTGTTTCAAACCATAAAAGCTCTTATTCAATTTGCAAACCAGATTCTCCTTTACCTGTATTGTGAAGCACTGTGGTTGAACCATATAAATGTCTTCCTTTAGATCACCGTTAAGGAATGCAGTCTTCACATCTAACTGCTCAAGATATAAGTTCCGTGCAACCACAATTCCCAAAACCAATCTGATTGTATTTAGCTTCAGAACTGGAGAGAAAATATCAGCGTAGTCTACACCTTCCTTTTGATGAAAACCCTTCACAACAAGCCTGTCCTTGTAACGTGTACTCCCATCATGGTCTTCTTTTAATCTGTACACCCATTTGTTATGCAAAGCCTTCTTCCCATCTGGTAGCTCGGTAAGCTGCCAAGTCTGATTCTTGAGCAAAGAATCCATCTCATATTTCATAGCTAACTCTCACTTGCTCGAATTCTCAACTTGCAAAGCTTCAGCATAATTTTAAGGCTCACCTCCATCTGGCAACAAGATATGCTGAAGAGAGGGTGAATAACAATCTACTTCCTTGGGTACCCTACTGATTCTCCTAAGAGTGGGAACCAGAGTACTGGGGTTTGGAGAAGTTGGACTCCCCTGCTCTATCTCAGGCACTTCCTTTTCCTGGTTCTGGACAACCTTTTCTTGCACACTGATTTTAGAAATCTTACCCAAATCAACATAAGCAGAATCTTTTACCTCTGGTGCCTATGGTTCTTCAACTGCATTTGATTTGTCCTTGTACATAACCTTCTCGTTGAAGATGACATTCCTGCTTCTGATAATTTTCTGATTTTTTGCATCCGAAAATCTATAACCAAAAGCATCATCTTCATAGCCAATAAAGAAACATTTTGTGGATTTGGGATCAAGTTTGTTTCTAGCGTTGGCATCAACATGTACATATGCAAGTATCCAAATACTTTCAAAAAAGAAAGATTTACCTCCTAACCACTCCATACCTCCTCTGGCAATTTGAAATTCAACGGATCTGATGGTCTTCTATTGATAAGATAAGATGCAGTGTTGGTTGCATCATCCAAAAAAAAATTGGCAATCCAGCATGCAACCTCATGCTTCTAGCACGTTCATTTAGGGTCTGGTTTATGCGCTCTGTTACACCATTCTGTTGTGGTGTCCCTGGGATGGTCTTCTCCATTCTGATTCCATTTGTAGCACAATACTCTTTGAACCCACCATCAATATACTCACCCCTATTATCTGATCTTAGGCACTTCAGTTTCAAACCTGTATCATTATCTACAAAAGCCTTCCATTTCTTAAATATATCAAATACATCACTTTTATTTTTCAGAAAATAAATCCATACCTTTCTGGTCGAGTCATCAATAAATGTGATGTAGTATAATGAGCCACCAAGTGATGGAAATGGAGATGGTACCCACAAATCAGTATGCACCAACTCTAACTTTTCTGGTTTTGGAGTTCTACCGCGTTTGACAAAGCTGACTTTCTTCTGCTTTCCAAGGATGCATCTCTCACACATACCAACATCAATGGTCTTCAATTCTGGTAGTTTCCTGTTCGAATGAAGTACCTTCATTCCCTTCTCACTCATATGCCCAAGCCTTTGGTGCCATATAGTATCAATAGATTCAACAACTGCAACTGTATCTATTGCTGCCATTCCAACAATAGACAAGTCTCTCGTACATGAATACATATAAATAGTACACGTCTTGTAACCACGAGACACTACCATAGCTCCCTTAGTCACCTTCCAACTACCACCACCAAAATAGACACCATGCCCTTCATCATCAAGCTGCCCAATAGAAATCAGATTCCTCTTTAACTGTGGAACATGTCTAACCTTGTGGATTCTCCAGACTGATCCATTTTCCTGCTTAAGCTTGATCTCTCCAATGCCTACTACCTGAAGTGGTCTATTATCATCTAAATAAACAATCTCGTAGTTACTTGCAGTATAGTTAAAAAAGTTCTCGACTTGAAGTGGTATGCCAAGAAGCTCCTGAGTCGAGAAATCAAGAGTCCATAGGACTTTCAACAGAAAGCAGTAAGGCATCTTGCACGGTTTCTGTAACAACATTCGCATTTTCATTCCCCATCTTCTTAGGTTATTCGCACTACTTCTCTATGTGGCCCATCTGGCTGCAGTTCCAGCATCCAGTCGGACCCCGTGGACCTCTAGATTGGCCCCTGCTTCGTCTTCTTCTTGATTTAGATATTCCTTTGTACTGATTTTTCTGAGATGATCTGCCTCTTGATTCGACGTTAAAGGCAGCATCATTATTCGAATACTCACCAGAATCCTTCCTTCGAACTTCTTCACCCAGAATCAGATCGTGTATGTCATTGTATTTTAGCTTCTCTTTGCCGGCGGAATTATCTCACAACTTCCCAACTGTTGGGTAGAGAATCCAAAAGGATTAGGGCATGAATTTCATCGTCAAATTCGATCTCGACAGATGATAGAGCATTCACGATTTTACTGAACTCATTCAAGTGCTTTGTAATTGAAGCGCCATCTGGCATGTACAATCTGAACAACTTCTTCATCAGATGCACCTTGTTGTTCGCCGATGGCTTTTCATACATACTCGTTAAGGCCACCATAGACCAGCATTGGTCTTTTATTTCACAACTCTTTGTGCAAATGACTTGGCTAGGGTTAATCGAACAACCCCTAGAACCTGTCGATCCAGGAGTTTCCAATCTGCCTCGGACATACCATCTGGCTTTGTTGAATCCAATAGAGGTTGCTGCAAATTTCTCCCATAGAGATAATCTTCAATCTGCATTCTCCAGTACGCGAAATCTGATCCATCAAACTTTTCGATTGCGTTTGCAGATCTGAACCCTATCGCAGATGATGTCGACGCTCCTTTCTTGGTCGTTCTGTTGTCTTCCCCTCCTGCCATCGATTCTTCCCAGAATTCTTCACGAATCTAGCTCTGATACCAGTTGTTAGGATCGATACTATAATGAAACCCAAAACAAAAAAACAAGAACACACAAGATTTACTTGGTTCACCCAAATTAGGCTACGTCCAAAGAGCGACTGCGGTTTTCACTATGATCTCAAAAACAGAGTTCCAGAGGAATACAACGATGATAATAATCCTGATACAAACCCTTGATAGGGCAACTCAATATATATAGGGACTACTCAAAAACACATCGATCACCGCAGCAACTCTCTTAACCAATCATCAAGCTCGAAGACCCAGTGAAGCTGCACACAACTTCAGTTTCTCAAGGGTCACTGGTTTTGTCAACATGTCTGCTGGATTCTTTGCTCTATCAATCTTCTCAAGTGTCAACTAACCATCTTCTATCAAATATCGAATGAAACGATATTTAATATCCACGTGTTTCGTTCTGGAATGATATGCTGGATTCTTAGCTAAGAAAACATCACTATGACTATCACTATGGAAAACTCCATTTCCTTTCTTCATACCCAATTCACCCAAAACACGTTGTAACCATATTATCTCCCTGCTCGCCTCAGTAGCATAAACATATTCTGAATCTGTAGTAGACAAGGCTATTATCTTCTGTAAATTAGAACCCCAGCTCACAGCAGTACCAAAGTTTCATTTAATTTCCCAACGGGTCGCCAGTCAGATCGGATCAAGTACGAAACTAGGTTATGCATTACCAGGCTCCACACAAACATAACATATATAATATATGTTGTTTGATCCTTAGCTGTCTTCTTTTATAGCCTTCAATGCTTGACCCTCAAGTCTCCTCTCCTTCGAGGGTTTATATTCCCATTGGAACTAAGTTTCCTTGATTTGAAAGTCAAAATGCGTCAAAAGGGACCCACTAAATTTTTCTCAGTCGGGATAGATGATTTCTGATGAACAATGCCGATTCTAGGGGTCCAAATAGCTCAACTTTCTGCTCCAAAACTTGTTCCATTCGACATAGTCAAATTTCCATTGACTGTGCCGACTCAAGTGGTCAAAAATACAAGTTTTTTTCCCTAAATAGTGGTTCAGTCGGCATAGCTATTAATTGTGCCAACTGAAATGTTGTAGACGACTTTTCTTGATTAGACTGTTTTGCTCGTAACTTCTTCGTCCGAACTCGGAATGACCTCATTCTTTCGTCGTTCACTTTGTATTCTCGTTCTATTAAAAATGGTATTAAGAAATACTGGATTTGAATGAGTATATTTTGGTCTTTGGCCCTTATTTATTGTATAACTCAACTTCCTTGCTCATTTTAGCACTTTGTAGCTCCTTTTTGGATGATTCACTTAATTTAAAACATAAAATAGAAAACAAGAGTAATAAAAAGTAATATGCAATAATTATAGCTAATACTAATATGGATTTGAAACTATAAACATGTGAATTATGCACTTATCAGAGTCACAGATCAAGCGCCTCCCTTCAACTCCTGCAGCGAGCCAAGCATCAACTCAACGAGTAACTCGGTCTCAAAGTGTGCCTAAGGCGCCGCGACAGCATCAGCGATGACAACAACCGTAAGAGCAGGATATAAAGCCTGATATAACCTGTCCTGATTTTCCAATTCCCATGGAACAAGTTTCTGAACTACTAAAGGCGTGGGTACAAAAGGGGATCGTCAAGTTACCACCCGTACGATGCCCGCCTACTCCTCAGGAGATTTCATACCCAAAGTATTCCGCTTCCAGTAGTTCGTCAATCACTCTATCAGTGAATGCAATAGTCTGAGACGCATCTTCAAATAGAAAATAGAGTCAACGGAGTTGCAACTGGGACTGGAGGTGTTCATAAAAATCCCCTTACCATTAAAAGATTCACCGTCTCCAGAGAGTCGGTCAACCAAACAGTTCAATCATTAATGGAGAGCATGTGTGACCTCCTCAACTTTTCAAAAGATCAACGTAAAGATATTTTTACTGCTCTTAATCAAGTCGTATCTGGAAAGCGCTTACCATCTTTTGCCGAAGACATTTATGCTCAAAACAAGATTCCTTTGGAGGACATGATCGATAAGAACGATGAAGGGTGTGACCGGGGACTTTCCCCTACCGAACGCCTCAGAGATGTTGAGTTTAGAAAAACATTAGTTGATGCTGGCATGGATGTCAATGTTATCACTGTCAAAATTCTCAAATTGGCAGGAGTAACTCGACAAGAATCTACACGCTCACCAACAGTAAGAGACCTTGAAGGTACAACCAGGGATGTTTACGGACACATCACTCTCACAGTAGCAGTAGGAGCCACTCAAACAGATACCAAATTTTATATCATCAAAGGGAAACTCAATTATGATATGATTTTGGGACGTGCATGGATCCAACAATCAACAACCATCATAAGAACTCGGCCAGAAGCCCTACCTCGATTTAAACACCCTCTTCCTGGAGTCAAACGCAGTGTTGATAAGAACTTACCCATGTACCTGGAAGAATATCATCTGCTCCAAACCATGATAGGAAATCAAGCGTCATATGAGAGTGTATCAACTTGCGTCAACAGATACCGTAATTAGGTATCTCTTACTCAATTTGCTTCTCTTTCCTTGAATCTTCCTCATGCACCACAAGATTGGAAACTAGACCTTGCTAGAAATGAAAATCGCGCTTTAGCTAGTCGTTATGAATGGGTGAATGCTCCAGCTCAGTACTTCAACAGATGGTTAGAGACCATTCCCACCTTTTAGGAACTACCAGGATTCTCAAAGATATTCTCCCTCATATATGATCCGAGAAATATTAGAGAAGAAATTCGGCCATATGAAAAGAAGATTTATAGGGCCAAAGCAATCAAACCAAATACTTTCCAGGTGGGAGATTTGTTTCTCAAAGCATCAAGATGTCGTCGGTCTTCCAACTAAGAAGGACCATACAGAATATCGCGGGCTGGTATTAACAGTTACTATAAGATGATAACAACATAAGGTGAATCTGTCGCAGCAGTTATCCACGACAAATGGCTCAAATCTTTCGATACCTGAACACCTTGTTATCACCTTTGTTTCCTTATTTTTATGTAGTATTTACCATTCTTCCAAAATGCCTGCAAGCATCGCTATGGGGCATCCTTAGGATTTTAATTTCATTAATTAAGTAGAAGCATTGTTTTTTCATAAAAAATATCTTTGTGAATCACCTACCAAAAAAAAAAGCAAATCTTCCAAAATACATAAAGATTCAAGTAAGCCTTTGAAAGATAGTTCAGATCTCTCAGAAACATACTTCCCCTCCTTAAACCTCAAACCCACTTTCAAACATGCCTCTGGATTTTACAATCCCACTCAGATTAGAATATGCACAGAGTCTTATCAGAAGAAAGAGTCAACACTTGTGTTAGAGACACCCAATCACCACAGTTCTGAGACACCACTAAACTACATCACCATATGGAATGTCATGCTCGGGGAATGCATCAAGTAAAGATCATCTCATGATTCTAAATAGGAAAAGGAATAATATCAACATTATAACTCTTGGTAACCTCTTTCCTTTCGTTATTTATTTCATCTCTGTTTCTTAAACCGTTTCCCCCTAAAAGTAGAGGAGTTACATACATATTAGGTCAGAACAATCCCACACACAAAATTCTTGAACATGTACCATAAAACTGGTTATGCATACCCAAAAGAATCATATATATTCACTAGAAAGTGGTATTTAATGAATTGTGTGACTTGGAGATATTACAAGATGTTTCACGAAAAATGCATTCGAGGCATTTTACGCTACCTCCTGGGAACACTGAAGCTGGCGACAATTAGTGAAGAATTTGGGCATGAGTCTTCTGTCAAAAGCTTCGTATAGGTGTCTACTACAACATATTAAAAGGGGGAATCAATCAAATAAAATAGCTGAGATTTATGGCCAAAACGACAAGCGGTGTCGGGTCTGAAAATTGTCATAATTTTTCCGGGTACTTCCTGAATTATATTGTTGGGTCGTTTTGATGCCCAAAACAAGCTCAAAACTTGGATATCTCCATAACTAGACGTAGGAAATTATATTCTAATGAAAACAGAGGGGTCAATCAACCAAAACGGAGGTCATATGAAGATTCTACAGCGTTTTTCCCAAGCACTTTACATCCGAATTTTTATGAGAAAAATTAGTAAAATTTTCTATATAAATATATTCATTCATTCGTCTCAAGATGTGAGGACATTGATGAAAGCTCATGAAAAACACTAAAAGAAAGTTACGGTTCCATCATAACGACCATACATAAAATGTTTAATTCAAAAAAGATATTTTCGAAACACATGAGTGCAAATGAGCTTAATCAGAAGACTGAGAATCCGAATCAGAGTCGTATTCATCATCGCCCTCCTCATTAGAATCATGTTCTTCTTCAGAGTCCTCTTCAGGGTCCTCTAATTCAGGGGGTTCTTTTGGAATCTTATCAGGGTCTTCCTCCGAATATTCTTCGGGATCCTCATCATCAGCAGGGTCAACAGAACCCGTTTTCATGTCGTCATAAGCATCAGCACGCTCAGCTTCACGGTCAGCCTCTATTTCTGAGAACGACTCAGACTTATATGCCACATGGTCCCTGTCAGAAGGATATTCATCCACATCGGAATCTGAGGCTACACCATAAGGACGAATACCTCGATCTATCTGTTCTGTTTTTTCCCTTATCGTAATCGCTCGGAGACGTTACTTCTGGATATAGGATGTGAGTTTCTCATCCTCAGCCTTCTTCATCTCCAACTCCTTTCGATGTCTTGCTTCTTCTTCGGCCTTAAATGCAAATTTGAGATTCAAAGCACACTCACGATCTGCCTTCAAACGATCGAGGGACATGCCCCACACAAGTTTTGTGACCTTATTCAATGAACGAATAATCTCGGACTTTTTACTGGGGACGCACAAGTACCCAGAACTGTGATCTTGTACAAGTTTTGTGACGGCACTTCCTGGGGAGAAGTTTTCTTCAACTTTTTACTTCTGCAACCCATTTTCTTACTTGAAGAATCAGAACTGTGATCTCGATCAGGAACTTCCTTGATATTCTCAAGATATGAATAACAAGATGAAGATTCGAGCACAAAAGAAAAGAAAAGTTATTAAAGGTTTTAGCTTATCATAATCAAGCTTACTACTATTGTCGTCGCTTCTGTTGAAGATCACTTTACTCCAGAAGAACAACAATGAAATTAGGGTTTTCCAAAAAAATAAATAATATTCTCAGTGTTATCAAAATATATATACATATGATACATGATAAAAATTTGGAAACCCTAGCTCTACCGGATAATGGAATTACATCTGGGAACACAAGTACAAACTGATTCTTGTTGATTGCCTGGGACAAGTGTGAACTGACTTAGACTGCGAAACTATAGCACTATACTATGCGGAAAATAAAACAAAAATCAAAACCCCAGCTTGTCTAAGTTCGTGGTTTTCAAAAAGAGAACAACTCTTGTTGATACTATATAAGCAAAAGCTAGGGTTACAAGAGAAAAAAAATGGCAACAATAAAAGGAAGAAGACGTTTACCTTTGCTCCTAGTTGACAGCAAACTCGAGGAAACAACTTTAGGTAATAGCGCGTACCCAGGGAGCGAGAACTCTTTTTATAGCCACTAACCTTCAAGTCCGAAAAGGAAGAGGACTTTCCTTATACGTGCTAACCGAATAAGGCCGTGAATAGTCCAACTTAATGGTCAGTTGTCATCCAAGCAAAATTATTTCAAGTTCTTCCACTTCACAAATATAAATAAGGGTATAGTTATAAGAACATATTCGATCCACAGGGAGATATGTGCTATTATTTGTATATGAAAACTTATGCAAACTGGGGGGATTTTATGTTTTAAGACTAAAGTAATTAAACTAGCAAATAATGAGTAAATAAAATCAATAGGTTGAGAGTATTGGTTAAGAGTTCATCTTCAATCATAAGACATGCACTTTAACTAATAACTAGAGCTATCACTTAATCATTCGTTATCAAGATCCCTAGAGCATCCCATCAAGAGCATACTCCGCTAAATTCCTCATGTCATCACATACCGTAACGATGAATATGTAAATACTACTCAAAGAACAACCTAATGCAATATGCTATCAAGTTTAATCCCTAAAGAGATTTAAGTTCTATGTATTAAGCTAATCAATGCAATAGATATACTACGAGTAATCTATTTAACATAGGTCAAGCTTCTACATGCAATCACACAAAGGTTTTGAATACAATTGGTAATCACAATATGCTAATTATGACAAGGTCAATTAACAATTTTGTATCTCAAAACCCTAGTCTAGCAATAGATAGGCTTCATGGTTATTTAGTAGTGCTCCTAAACAAACAATCATACAATCATACATGTCGATAATAATTAGTAGAACAAGACGATAATGATTTGATTAAGATAACAAAACTAATATATTAATTTAGTTACATGTTTATGATATCCAACTACATCCTTAACCAATAAGAAAGGTTTATATCATCATGGGTTTCTCAAAATCCATGGAAAATATATAAGAAAAAAAATAAACCAAACCCTAGAAATCGTGATAATCAATCGCAACTCCAAGCCCTATCTCCTTGTTCTCCTTCTTGTAAAGATGTCAAAAGATGTCTTCTTAGGGTTATCGAAGTCTCCTTATATGATCTTCATCATATCTAGGTTTTAGAGTCCTAATGGGCCCATGATACCTTGATTTAGAAGTCACAACATGTCTTAGAAGTGCCTCCCGTCGTGTTACAATCGACAGACTCATTCTCCACCTTTCTACCCATTATTTTTGTCAAATATACAGAGTTTTCATGTTGCCACAATGCCCATAATGGGTAGTCTCGACCTCCTCATTATCATCGATTATTTTTATGAAGCATACAGAGATTTATGATCCAAAACGGTTCATAATCGGTAGGTACGAGATCCTATTATCTATCGATTATTTTGCTGAGTGTTTTTCTTACTTCTTCTCGGTTGTTTTGCTCATAACTTCCTCCTATGAACTCGGAATGACCTCATTCTTTCTGCGTTGGATTTGTATTTCAATTCCCTTCAAGAGAATGATAATAAATTCTGGATTTGAACGAGTTGAAGTTAGTCTTTGGCCCTTCTTCACTTGTAGAACTTGACTTCCTTGTTCATTTCATATCGTAATGAACTCTTTTCTTCTTCTTTGGTTGAATATACTTCAAAGCTCCTAAGAAACTCAAAAACAAATGAAATCAAAGCATAATGATATCAAAACTAACAAGAAACCAAATAATTAGAGTACCAAACTAGTGCAAATAATGCACCTATCACCTAACTCCACCCCAGCAGCTTACAGCCGTGCTTCCCCATAACCTTAACTAATAGTAGTCGCTCAAGTAATGTGGCAGGATCAAAAGTTCAACTCGGCCATACCTTTATACTAACATGCAAGCTAGCATTCCTAACAGGAACATGAGCATATGTTGATCCCAACCAAGGCTAGTGCTAAGGGGGAGTACCCAGAAGCTAAGTACATCTTCTTACAATGTCCTTAAATTTCAATTATGCATAGATAATTGTTATAAGTATATTATCACCATCTAGTGCTTACTGTGCAACATTATTATTCCTTACTAAGCAGGGGACTTAATATAGATAGTGAATTTTTGACAAGGGCTAGAATTATAAAATCGCCCTCATCCTAGTAGCAGAAATTAGAAGTATATGCGCATATTTATGCATGTATTTTTCTAGCTTTATATAAAAGCATGAAATATTGTATCTCTACATATATTCTGCAGCCGAATTAAGAATACAGTTTCTACAAATAACTATAGGCATTCTAAACTAATCCTATAGCCTCTCTAATATTCACAATATTTATGCCATATCAAATCATTTTCAATCGCATAATTTCCACAGCTGAATTCCTTGAACTTGACTAGAACGCACATATTATGTTCCAATAACATATATCAAATCTGGGAATAGCTAATGCTTGATCCCCAAAGACGCATTTTAGCTTAATACCTTGTTCGCAAAGAACACATCAAAAATTGCTTTCTTGATCCTAAAATATACCACTTTAGCATTTTGCTCAAGAACAAGCCATAAATTATGCGTCGTTCCTCTTGGATGCGCCACAAGCAAAGAGCAATGAATCCAAAGACACGATGTGCCTCTGAGTTAGGCTAGCCCTAGCTTTTTCCTGCGCTAGCACCAGGATAGCATTAGACATACTAAAGCACCGTCCCAGGGACGCATCATATTCTCGCTAAAGGCAGCGCTAGCTTTTTTTGCTAGCAGCGTCTCAGGGACATATTACTTTTGCGCTAAGAAATAAAGCCAGCGCTAGCCTTGCTAGCTGCTCCCTTAGAGACGCAGTACTTTGCGCTAAGCAACGGAGCCAGTGCTATGCTAGCTGCTCCCTTAGCGACGCAATACTTTGCGCTTAGCAACATAATCAGCAGTAAGCAAGCTTCGTGACGCGACACATTACTTTGCGCGAGGAGCCAGCGCGATCCTTGCTAGCTGCTCCTTTAGCGACGTGACGCATTACTTTGTGCTAGGATCCAACGCTATCCTCTACTAGTTGCTTCCCTTAGCGACGCATTACTTTGTGCTAAACTGCGAAGCCAACGCTAGCCTCTGCTAGCTATTTCCCCTAGCGATGTACCATATTACTTTGCGCTCGGCACAAAGCTAGCACTAAATATGCTAGTGCTTTATTTATAGGTGCGCCATTCTTTTTCAGCGCAAGCCTATTGTTAGTGCTAGCCCTATATGGCTATCTATTAAGCATTCTTGCTTGGGACCCTCCTCGCAATTTTGGCTTCAAACACTTCCAAAATTATGCCTTGTCACATCTATGCTGACTTCTGGATATTAAAACAACCATGTTACTCTCAATCTAGTACATGACCTTTAAACTTACCAGACTCGACACTAATCAGTTTAATTATCCATTCAGTAATTTGTGCAACTTGCCTCACTGGTTTAGCAAGTCATTGACTTGACTTGACCTAATCACAACAATAGTGGTCCATGACTCCGCTATTTCTACGAGATATCAAATACAACATATGGGGGGATTCTCATTGAGGTATTGATCTAACGGTCTACGACAATCGTGTGTTGTGGTAACACATCCATGAACAAGAAGGTAACAAGTAATGGGTCAGTTACAGAACAGTTGAGAGCACGAGGAGTAGTGGTCATACAAGTCCTCCCTATTTTTTTGGACATGAATCCACTACAATCTCCACAATCGTTACTCCTCTACTTCTTTTGTAACTTCCACCACTTACGAGAAATCAGTGTGTCTTCTCAAAACTATAAATATAGGGCTTCATCTATTTGAAACAAGAACAAAGTGTACTAAGAGACAAGATATACATAATTAGCGGTTCATCCCAGAGATAATTCATTCTTCATCACACATTACGGATAAATTTTTGATAGGGGTGTGGGGGAAAATGATATGTTGCCATTTTTCTTTTCCATTAATCGTTTCCAACCAATTCTATTTCTAAAACCCAATTTACTTCTAAAAATAAACCTCCTTTATATATTTAGAAACAAAATTGGTTGAAATAATTAATGGGAAAGACAAATGGCAACATATCATTTGTCCCCCACGCCCCCATCCAAAAACGCCCCCATCAAAAATTTATCCCACACACTACAATTACTCATCACACTGAGATTTATCAACCTTCTTTACTTCCCTCCCCTAGGACCTACCCAATGTTCCCCATCTTTATGATTGAAGCAGGACGTGAACGATCATTTCTTGGTTTAGGCTCGTTCTGTTCGAGTTTGATCTCTCGAACCTACCTGAAAGTACCATTTTACAGTATATTTATTTTCTCCCTAAAATACCTATTGAAAAAAAAAACTATTTGAAACTCTATCTAACCAACACCACCTGTTAAACTACCAAGAGGATAAACATGTTCTTCTAAAAGATAATAAACCTTTTATTTGAATTTAAGTATGTATATTATATTTTTGGCTTACACTCTTTCCACACCCTTTATTTTTAATATAATTTCAAGTGTTACTAACACCATTCTACATACTTTACGATGGGATAGCTTCTTACTTAATAGAAGTCCCTTCAAGTCAAGCCAGCGGTCAACGCCGGTTGACTTTATTCAAACTACGTGTAATAAATTCTCGGTGTCGTATTTTCTCTGTCCTATTGACGCGTTTAAATAGTCCATTTCGAATAACTTTTCGAGATCTATCTAATGTTATTATTGGTTTTTCCATATTATTATTTTATTAATTAGCATAAATTAATGTTCAAATTTAATTAATGGAACCATTACGTGGCGTAATTGTCATTTGACCATTTGAATGGAATTGACCTGCTTGCGGGTCCTTACAACTTTGTACTATATAGATATGAAGAAACATTTGACCAAATTGGTGTTTACATTGTTGGAACGTTGGTAGTATACTGCACAAACCAGTGAGGCATCCTCTCTTAAGTTGAGGATTTTTTTATGAATTGAAAAGCTTGAGCATCCTCGTTTGAGTACTTCGAGTTTTTAGGAGTGCAGATCTTCTTAACGTGCCTTCATGTTGATAGGTCGCGCATGCATATGCTATGCTAAGCATTATAAAGCATAGGAATTGTAAGGAACTCCTGGATACATCATCCTGGTACAAATAAGGAATGTTATAGAAGGTGGAGGATTTCCCTCGCTTTTATTTTATTTTAGTGTCTTTATTTACACTTTTGCGTGAGTCTGGATGGACTCCATCATTTTCACATGGACTTCCTTTTTCTTAAATGAATAAGCGACATGTACTCAACATAGATTTTACCCTTGATCAGAGGGGTTCAGGTAATGAGTTGGCGATCCCAGTCCGGAAAGCATAACCTATAGATGTATATACGTCATAGTGGGCAGCAATTAAGCTGTTTACTTCGATATAATCGCTCTCTTTTGCGTTTTCACATGAGTATTCCTCAGATTACGTAAGATTATTATTTTACTTACGTAGTACTCAGAGAGGCACCTACTTGCATGCGTATCTCACATCTATTCCATTCCATTTTTAGCGAAGGGTGCGAAATCCTTCCTTATTTTTCTAAATAATAAAAAGTGGAGGACACCCCACTTTTTTTTATTAATGTATGCAATTGTATCAAATACAAGACCAATCTTTGAAATTGCATACATTTTCAAAATGTCTTTGTTGTTTTTCATTAATGTAGCGGGAGCAGGAAAATCGATGTATGTTGCCCCCTTTTCATTGGAAAGTTGGTTATCTGAAGCTTTGGAAAGAAAAAATCATTGCTCCTGCTAAATGAGTTGGTGACGCTTTTTCTGGTATTGAAATTGGTTCCTCGGAACATCTGACTTTGCGTCTTATGTTACTTCCCTGTAGCGAGAAGGGATTTGACCTTTGTGAATGTTGAAAGCGCTTTGTATTCGCAATCCTGTGTGATTTAAGATGCACATCTAATGTTATTGTTTCCTCTATGTGCTCATTTTCCTTTTGCTACGAAGAGTACGTTGGTGTTGCTGCTGAAGTTTGTGACGATGTGAGCTTTGCATGGTTCACATGGATGTCAATTTTCATTTTTAGCGAGACTGCCTCTCATAGGCCATTTCTAGGGCTGCACAGGAACCGACCGGAACTGAAGTACCGGACTGGAATTGATGGAACCGGAGTGGAATCGGATCGGAACTGAGGGGCTCGGTACATGTACAGGGATGAAAGTGAGAATCAACTCACCTCTAGGTACAAGTACTGGTTCTTGGACAGAACCGAGTCGAACCGACCTAGAAAAACCGATTATCCTAGGACGTTAATTAAAAGTTATAATTTTAATCCTAGCCGTTTATTTCTAGGTTAGTATAGGGTTCACTCATTCTCACTTGACTTCAGATATCTTCTTCTCTTCTTCTTCAGTTCTCTCCATCACCACCACAGCGACACACTCATACACCACCACCAGTTTTTCTTCAGTTCTTCTCCATCACCACCACAAAGACACACAACCACAACTTATTCGTCAGTTCTTCTCCATCACCACCAGTTCTTCTCCATCTCTATCGTGATTCTCATCACAGACACCACCACCAGTACCACCTTCTTCTTTAGGTTATTCATACTTCTTCTGCTTCTTTCTTCATTTCTTTGTATATTTTTAGGGTTTTTTTTTTAAGATCGATTTGGAATATGGAAATGATTCTGTGGAGTTGATGTTTAACTACTAACAACAACAGGTAATCAATTAATGATTTATCTGATTTAGGTTTTTTTTTTGTAAGCAATTGATTTTAGTGATTGGGTTATTTTAGTAATTGGGTTCTCTGTATGTAAACAAATTTCTAGGATTTTGGTGTTTAATAGGTCAGGATTTTTAAGTTGGATTTATGATGTAGGTGAGTTTTGGTAGTATGATAGAATAATTGGTGTTGTATGGTTACCTCAAACGTGATAAACGGAGTTGTGCAAGGGTTTTGTTGTGTTTGTATGTATGAAATTTGCTTCAATTTTCATCCGTGGTTAGAAAGGATTTGTTTTCACTTTTTAGTTACTTTTTGTGGGATTTGTTTGCTGAAAACACACATTATGTTGGCTGCTTATTCATCATAATGTATCATGTATAGTTACCTAGAACTTTTTGAATGGAGTTGTTGTATTCTGTATATAAGTATATATGAAATCTATTTCAAATTTTATCCAGGGGTTGGAATGGATGTACTTTTGGTTACTTTTTGTGGGATTTAGAAACATGGTGTTTGCTTAGAATACACATTTTTGTTGGACTTGATGCTTATTATTCAATATGATGCGCCATGTATAGGGATGCACAAACCCGACCCAACCCGCCAACCCGACCCGCACCCACCCAAATTAACCCGGCCCGCACCCGACCCGCCGATGAACGGGTTGGGTACGGGTGATTTTTTTCAAACCCGACTTCTGGCGGGTCGAGTGCGGGTGATATCTCCTCTCACCCGACCTGACCCGCCCACCCGCTGAAACTTTGCTGATTTTCTGGCCGTTGATTTTATTTCAAGTTTCAATCCTAATCGCCCATTTCTAAGTTTGTTTAAGTTTCATGATTCGATTTCCGTCTTCATTTGTTTGAATGTTTCATCTCTTTTGTGAAAGGATCAAAGGAAGCCCCAATTTGTTCTTCATCAACCGATCACCTGGTTCACCTCCACCACCACAATCCCAGCAACCCCATCAGCAGTAGTACCACCTTCTTCTTCAACGATTATCGATTTGAAGCATCATCACTCATTAGGTATGTGCTTGATCTCTATGGTTGTTTAAGATTCAAAATCTTGATCAATATGTTTGTGTAAGATTCGAAAGCCTTGCTGTAAGAGAAGCAGTCGTTGATTGTTGATTGTCTTTTTAGTAGTAGTCCAGTGGAACTGTTGATCAATAGCTATTTCTAATTCAAGCATTTTGTCTAGTCCAAACCCAAGTTACAAAAATCGAATCCAGAGATATTTTAACCCAACAATCTAACCCCTTCATCATATACTGCTTAGCATGAAAAAAAGGTCTACATTGTGATGTAAAATGTATTAATGTTGTAGTTGCTGCTGAATAGATTGAATGTGTAACTCAATGTTACCAAACGATTGTTGGAATATGATGTAGTGTTGTACTTGTAGTGGAATAACTGTTCATCCAATGGACATTTACGAAGGCTCTGTTTGTGTCTATTTCTTGTTCGACTTTGAAAATGATACAATGTACATGTTGACGATGATAACAGTTATATGGTTTAAAAATGATGCACTAAGCAAGTAAGCATCTTCTGAATGTAGAATTTTCTACTTTAACGAATTCTAGATAAGACCACACATAGCAAATTGCATACAAATAAAGATTCATGAAATCTTTTCTTGGTTAATATATAGACAATGATAATGATTCTTGCAAATCATCTGTAGTGGTCTTGATATGAATAACTGAAACACATAAGGCAAAATCACTTGCAAAATCATTAGTTGATGGGTTTCTAAATCTATGCTTTAGACTTTCTATCTTCTCTTTTCATAAACAAAATGATGTTTCCATACATCCATTTTGTTAATCTTTCTTTCCTTGGATAACATGAAAATCTGAAAACTCTGAAATCTGTATTACATTTCATTATTATGCAAGATCTTTTTCAGTTGTTATGTCCTTGGAAGAAAATTGAACCCTGAGAAGGAATCCAACAGCCCTATGAAATGCCGAAACTTTAACAAAAGGTTTTTTAGATACTTAAAGCTTCTTTACACATGCTAATGCCATCTCCACTTTATTCTCTTTACACCAGTTTTTATTTCCCATCTTCTATCTGTGTCTCTGTTGGTCCCAGATTACCTGCCCAGACTGTGGTTCCATGCAAGTTTCATACCCTTTAAGTACTAGTCCTAACTGCGGCAACCCTGAGTACTCTCTTCTCTGTGATTCTCACACACAAAAGACAAGATTGTTTAGTAATTGTTCCCAGATTACATGCCCAGACTGAGCCAAGATTACATGCCCAGTTAGGAGCAGTTTTTAAGTACTAGTCCTAACTGTGCCCAGATTACATGCCCAGACTGTTGTAGTCTACTATTTCTATCATGTTTATTATATTGTTTTATTCTACCATGTTTTTATGATGTTTTGTATGAAGTTTTAGTAACTCACCCCTTCTGCCATATCTCTGCCTTGTAGGTTACCATCATGGTTGAAATCTCAGAAGATGACGTTAGAGAAGTTCTTGAAAAAAAAAATCAACATTTCCGGGGCGGGTAACCCGCACCCGACCCGAGTCCTGGGCGGGTTGGGTGCGGGTGAAAAAAAATTTACCCGCCTTTCGACGGGTCGGGTGCGGGTAAGGCCAAACCCGGCCCGACCCACCCGTTGTGCAGCCCTAGTCATGTATAATTCTTTCACCTTATTTGCTACCAAATTTATTACTCGCTTTTTTTTGTAGATGTTCTTTATTTTGATCTCACATCAATATGTTTCTTAAAGTTAAAGTTGAATTTGTGGTGTTCTGAATCAAAGTGTGGAAGTCTGTTTTTAAATCAGTTAAAAGTTTTGTATAAAAATGTAGTGTTTCGATATAACTGCCTCTCGTTAAATTCAAAGAGGGAGCTCATAGACAACACACACTTTAGCCAAAGTGTAGAAATTTCATTTTTCTACGTAGGATTCTTTCTGTTTGAATCTTGTGGGTTTGTTTCAGAATCCTAAACCGCATTAGAAATAGATGAAAAGACCCTTCGATTCTGAAAACGATCTACTTAAATTTTGTCTTGTCTTTGTTATCTTGCATCACTAAAGTTCTATAACATTTGATGTTTCTTTTTTGTCATCATATTCTGGTTAGTTTGTAACAATATGAATGAAGCTAAATAGTGAGTTTGAATCTGGTAATTTAGAACTTCGGATGCCTTTGTAGTGAATGTTGGTCAATCTGTTGTGTAGTTGTGTGATTCATGATTAGACATGCTTTACTCAATCTGTTGTGTCTCTCTTTTTCCCCATTGTCCAATTTTCAGATATTTGCTAACATTACTTGTTATGTTTAACTTACTGAAATGTTTGGTGTTTGATTTTATATGGATGCATCAAATTCAAGTCAAGATACATCTACAACTACGCAAACTGAAGTTGGATCCTCTAATCAACTTTCAGAACCTACACCTACACCTGAAGCTCTACCTACTCAAATTGAAGATACAAGAAATGTTGTTGATGAAGGCGAGAAGAAGTCCAAACTCACATCTGAAATATGTATGGATTAAAAATTTATGTTGAACTTTGACGTTGGACTTGGAACAGATTTTTGGATAGTAATTTTGTATGGATTAAAAAATTATGAATGTGTATGGATTAAATAGGTACAAACTACAGGGAAAAATAAACAAAAAAAAACAGGGAAAATTTGGTTCGTGACGGGTAATATCGGCCCATGAACCGAATTAGTAAAACTGTCATAGGTACAGAACCGAAACCGAACTAGCAACTAATCGACCAGACAGCTACGGTTCCAGAACCAAACCGACCCTAGACGGGACAAGTACCGGTTCCAAAATAAAGAACCGGCCTTAGGTCGGTACAGGTACACGGTACTCTTAAGAACCGAGCCGAACCGACCTTTGTGCAGCCCTAGCCATTTCCACCTATTTGAATCGAGGTGATGCTTCGTTCTTTGATTTGGGGTTCTCATCTTCGTATTAAGCTCTTACTTGCATCCGTAATGTTGAGTTTTTGTGGTGACGGGACCGTTATCATGGCCTTCTCTTCTTGTGAGTAGCGAAGCCCCATTCTTCTCACATGAGCAGTTGAGCATCTTGAAATGATGGATGCCACTAATCTTCTTGACAACATTTTTGTTGTCCATAGTGTATGGTTGAAAGCTTGATGTCCATAGCTTAATGAAACTAAAGTCCTTACTTCTACGGTCTACTACCAAAGGTATAAAGTCATACTTGTTATACTTCATAATACGCAAAGTGTGAATTTTCATGATTAAAGCAAGGGTGTAAACGATGGTGCCAAGTCTTGCGATTACAAAGATTGACAAGATACTGAATATGGTTATTCAAGCCCAAAGTATGAATCAACAGAACAATTGAGATTCCGAGAGTGGAGTTCAAGACGTGCCCCATCTTGGATTAAGTATCGATCCTTATAGATTTTACTAAGTGTAAAATTCTTATACAGATAATCCATCGTCGTAGGATCTTACTAAATGTCTTCGAATTGTACTTCAAGGCTTGATTTTTGTGTCCTTCGTGCTCGCAGAGATGTGAACTTTAAGTGGAGCACTAATCAGCTAGATTTTGAGTTGTAGGAGATTATTTGCCCTCCGCTAAGAATTGACCAGCTACATCTTGGGGTCCTGAAGGTATAAGTTATTGTTTTCCTCTAATCATCACCGTAGCTTGAGCTTACGCTTGCGTCCAGTGTTGAGGAGCGTGGGCACCGTCATTTGGGATGTAGGTTGTCAACTTCCTCCCTGCTACGCACATCGTTCTTTGAATCTTTGTCAAATGAAGCTCCATCTTTGTCAATGGCAGGCGCATCTTTATTCATAATTGTTGCGCTCTCGCCCGTATCTTCATCAATTCCAGCTAAGAACGTATATGAATGTGTTTAAGCAGACAAGCCTTCGCTTTTGTCCAGCAAACCTCTCTGGTTGCGGCAGTGATAAAAGCATTGTTGTATTTTAGAAAACCCGGTCGTGGTTTCTCCTCTTATACTCTATGTGTTGAGTAACATACGGGTGATTGCCCATCATAGCTCTCTTTAGCTATCTCCTTTCCTTTTAGCCTTCGTGATTTGAAGCATGAAGCTTGAGCTGCGTCTACAAGATGAAAATTGCGTCTTCATGAGTGGAAGCCGCGTCTTCGCAGATACCAGGTGCATCTTCGTCCTTGACAGTTACGAACATATTGGAGTATTTTTTAGAACGTAGGCGCATGCGTTTGATCCGTTGATCTTGCGTTGATGACACCAAAATGACCTTCTTCTTCGTCCTTGATGTCTGTGCTATAAGAATGACCTTTGCCTAAAGAATCATTTGCGTGTGCGCAAGATAACTTATGATCTTGATAACGTTTTCGTATGCAAAACAAAATACTACGTAATTGGAGCTTACATAGCAAGCATAGGCCACACCCTACGTATTAAACTTTGATTGGGAGCATAAGCTAAAGCATACGTAACGAGAGTTGTGGCTACGCAATTGGACCTTACGTAGCTAAAGCATACGTAATGATGGTTGCGGCTATGCAAGTTTCCAGTAACTTTCTCCACCTAAGCTCATTCAGAGAGGAATCCAAAAGGATGAGCTTTCCGTGAATCATGGAAAACAATAGATGATCCAACTTTGGTAGCAGGAATTGCTATCATATCATAGCATTTAAACTTTATCTCCATTGCTCTCCCTCTTTATCTAATGACTATTAGATAGAACATAGACGATGATTGGGTTCATACAAAGCAATAAAATCTCAAGGAAAAACCAGGATGGTTTCCAAGTCTAAGCCTATGTTTCTCCTCCTTGGGAGAGAAACAAAGAAAGAGGAAAGATGCGGATCCGCTTGAACTTTGAACCATTATTGAACTTGTTTTAATTATTTTTCGTCACGCAGTCTGGAACCATTGATCTACGCAACTGGAACATGCGTTTGGCTATGCAAATGGAGCTTGACCAGGTATCTGCGTCAATGTCATCTAGTAACGTATATGAATATGTTTGAGCGGACAAGGCTGTGTCTAGTGACACAAAAGTAACTTCCGGCTTCGACCATAACGTCTGTATTACAAGAAGAACTTCCGTCTGAGGGAGCATCTACGTATGAGGGTTGCGGCTATGCAATCTGAGCTTACATAGCCAAAGCATACGCAACGAGAGCTGCGGCTATGCAAGCATATTTAGCTTGACCCTCTAAAAAATAATGTCAGCGAAGATGCATTTTGCCGTCTCCGAGTCTGTGAGTCGGTGTTGGAGAACCCACGTAGCATCAACCTTCGTCAAGGTGCTATTTTTCTGTGAATGCCATAGCTATAGCAAACTGACCCCCTACTACGACAGCGCCGACTACGTATTGCTTTTCCTTTGCTAAGTGAATCTTCAAGAGAAGAAATTTTACCACACGAAGTTAATTGTGAATTATCAACTTTACTTAATTTCCAATATTTCTAACCATTAATAAACATTGAAGGAGAAAATCCCAACTGGGAAAAAACTCGAAAGCTTATTATTTTTTTAAAAAACATTAAATGGGTATGAAGAATACCACTTGAAGATTTCAGAACTCAAGTTTGATTTGATTTCAAGATAAAGATTTAAGAGAAAAGTTAGATTTTTCGATTCAACATAAAAAGACCTGATTATTAAAAGGTCAAAATTAGCGATAAAGAAAAAGCTTTCCAAGATCTAAAAACTCTTTAAGACGAGTATACTCAAACAGTTAGAGGTTAAGATAAATGTTCACTGAAGAATGATATTTTCCTTTTCCATGCTCATATAGCTGAAATTACAGCTAACAATAACGTAAAAGAAATTTTTTTCAAATCATACAAGGAAAATAAAATTTAAGATAGGACACGAGGTCCCTGTTTCTAACGCCAAACTGTGACTACTAACTTATCCATAGTCTACCAAATGTAATTTACACAAGAAATCAACTACTAAACAAGAAAATAATGTAAAAGCAACTAAGTTATCAACACAAACGGATTTACGTGATTCGGTTATGCATACGTCTACGGAGTAAAGATATTAAGTTTATTTATGGGTTTATTAAAAAGGATAAAAGAAGTCCATTAAAGAGAAAATGAAGCTCTGCAAGAGTAGAGATAGAGATTCCTCTCTCCTAGGTCTTTTTTGTCGACCCCCTTTTCTTTCAATAACACTTTGCTTATGTAGGAAAAGTGGATGTCATATTATTACAATTTTAGCCTTAGATTAATAACTAAGCAGTCTTGGTATTGATGCGGTGTACTTCGTTGTAGCATACTAAGTTGCTTCGGCTTTAATCTTCAGCCACGTGTTGAGGCAGATTTTATGTAGTTACAATTGGTTTAAGATATAAATAGGGTTTGATACAATTAGGGATTTATTGAATAGGGTTTGCTGCAATTGGGATTCTGAATTAGGGTTTCTAAAATGTGTACTAAATTTGTAAAATTGGTGAAGTTGGTATTGTTATCTGCAATTATATATTTGTAGTCGACAAAATCAATCTCAATGTTTATTGATCTTGATCTTGAAACATATTGGTGGAAAAATTAGATCCTTTGTTAAAAAATGTTTACTTTTATTCCGATATTGTTATTATCTAAGTTGTTCTTAATGTAAATATCATGAGTTTTCAAGGAGCCATGTTAGCTTGATTGGTTTTTGTGACTGTGTTTTATGATTGAATTCTTTAGCTGAGAACCTTGAAATTAGTATTTTATTCCATCCTGGATAAATGAGAATTTAAAAGTCCATCAAGTATATTTAAGTTAATGTGTATACTTGTAGTGGAATGTTTATACAGTGTTATACTTATGTGTTATTTTGGAATTTATATGCTATTTTGGCAGTGCAGGTTGTCTATAATGTGTTGATTTTTATATTTATACGCTATTTTGGTAAAACAGATTGTCTATATTGTATTGATTTATATATTTATGTGTTATTTTGACATAGCAAGTTGCCTATATTGTGTTAATTTTTATATTTATGTGCTATTTTGATGGTGCGGGTTGTCTATGTTGTGTTGTTTTTTTATTTATGTTGTATCTTGGCAGTGCAGGTTGCCTATACTGTGTTGATTTATATATTTATATGTTATTTTGACAGTACAGATTTCCTACAGTGTATTGATTTATATATTTATGTGTTATTTTGACAGTGCAGGTTGCTTATATTGTGTTGTTTTTTATTTTTATTGTATCTTGGAAGTGCAGATTTCCTATACTGTATTGATTTATATATCTATGTCCTATTTTGGCAGTGCATGTTGCCCATATTGTGTTGATTTCTATATTTATGTGTTGTTTTGGTAGTGCAAATTACCTACACTGTAGTGATTTATATATTTATGTGCTATTTTGACAGTGCAGGTTGCTATACTGTGTTGTTTTTTATTTATGTTGTATCTTGGCATTGCAGATTGCCTATACTGTATTGATTTATATATTTATGTGTTATTTTGAAAGTGTATGTTGTCTATACTGTGTTAATTTTTATATTTATGTGTTATTTTGGTAGTGCAAATTGCCTATATTGTACTGATTTTTATAACTTTTTGGAAGCCAACAAGGATGTATACAAAGATAATGCAATAATGATGGCCAACTACTGCTTCAAAGTCATCAACAACTTCTTGGCTTTAAACAAAAGGAAACAAGTAAAGAAAGTTGTATTGTTGGATTACCTAACACCTCAGCAAGGGAGCGCACTAGACTGCCTATTGTATGTCATATATTTCATGAAGAATTTCTCCAAGTTTAACCCTGAGGAAGATGTTGAATCAAGCTTGGGAGATGACGAACAACTCAGAATAAAGATGAAGAACAAGAGAGTTACTTTGGCATACAAGTTACTGACAGCAAAAGACCCTGAAGAGAGTTGGAGCCCGTTCTATGAAACTTATTACTTCAATAAGTTTAGTGTTCAGTAACATTCATATTTAAGTATTTAGTTTTTTTGGTTGCGTACTCTGTCTATTTAAATGTTCAGTGACTTGATTTGGTTTCTTCATACTCTAGTCTTGCTTTCTTTTGACTCTTCCGTGATTATATAGCCTATCAATGTTTTTTATAAGGTACATTTGAGAGTATATATATGTTATACGGGTACTAAATTTTTCTACCAATGTGGCATGCATCTAAGCCTAAGATATGGAATGGTGAACCCTTTGAGGTAAGAACCATTTGATAGTATATATTGGTTATACTTGTACTGACTCTGTTTGTCTATGTGGCATGCAACTGATCCCTAGTTTTGGAATAATGAACTCTTTTGGGTAAGAACTATTTGATAGTATATATAGGCTATACTCATACTAACTCTGTTTGCCTATGTGGCATGCATCTAAGCCCTGGATCTGGAATGGTGAACGCTTTGAGGTAAGAACCATTTGATAGCATATAGGCTACACTGATATTGTGTTGATTTTTATATTTATATGTTATTTTGTCAGTGTATGTTACCTATACTATATGATTTTTATTTTAATGTCTTATTTTGGTAGTACAGATTGCCTATATTGTACTGATTTTTGTATTTATATGTTATTTTGGCAGTGTAGATTGCCTATACTATACTTATTTCTATGTTAATATCCTATCATGAAAGTGCAGATTACCTATATTGTATTGGTTCTTATATTTATGTGTTATTTTATAGTGCAGATTGTCTATATTGTACTTATTTTTATGTTACTGTCCTATTTTGATAGTGCAGTTTACTTATACTGTATTGATTTTAATTTTTATGCGCTATTTTGACAGTACAAATTTATATAATATATTAATTTTTATATTTATGTGTTAAATACACAAAAAGTAAAAGCGAGAACGTTTAGTGAAGTGAACTAAGTTCGATTGAACCATAATTTATTATTCATCCATAGAAGTAGATACTTAGTAAACAACACATATTGACTCTCGAAACATGACTCGATCTTAACATAATAAGTAAATAATCTACTATCATAATCACTGAATTCACCACCACTGACCAGTGAGCACACTTAATCATAATAAGTAAACTGTAGCAGAACTCAATATAAAAACATAGTTTACTGATGAATGATCATTAGTTTGAGAAGAATTAGACTGATTACAAAAGTTATTATAAAATGATGGGTAATCTTTGTTGCTGCATATGGACAACTGTTAGAACCAGGAACATGGGGATCAGGGGGAACATCGAGACTACCAGCTAGAGTTCCATGAGTTTTTGAAGGAGGTGGAGCTGATTGACGAGGACCATATGGTGAACGGACACTAGGAGGATTCCTACGAGGAGGAGGATGGTCATCAGTATTACTGCTGTCCCCTGAGCCTGACAAGTCTGTCGAGTTAACAACAATCTTGACCTTCAATCCAGAGCTGCAATGTCCTTGAGTTCCGCACATGAAATACATTGTACCCGAAGTGTCAAGAGTAATAGTGGTTTTTGTTCCATCAGTTATACTGATTGAGGTGTCCAAGTCACATGCGTTGTATGCGAACACGTTCACTTCTGGCATATTGCAAATTTGTATTATACACAAACACTGTATTTTAACATTTAAAAGAACTTGAGCAAGCTTATAATTCAGAAACATATAAAAAAAAATCAATTCAAATATAAGATCTAGTAAATAAGTATATAAAAAATACACTCTAAGAAACTGAGAGTAAATAAAGACTGCACTCTCAAAAAATGAAAAAATATTAACATCAAAGATCCAAACAATTCCTAAAATATTATAAAAAAATGCACTATAAGAATCATACTCACATGGATCAGGCAATTGCATTCTCAAGGAAGAAGAACAACCCAATACTAACACCAACCTCAGGACCAAATGCTCGACCAATTAAATAATATGATCCACCACCCTATAACTAAAATAAAATAGTTAAGGAACACAACACTAGCACTTATAGGGTCACTTTGTATGCTAGGCTAGTGACAAGGTGTATATAATCCATGCACAGTTATGACAACTATTTATGTCTCCAAGTGTATCAAAGGTTACAATTTACCACTAATAACAGAGCATGTAACAGTATCACTACCTTCATTGCACCATTAAGAGCTATTGAACTTAATGATATGGACGTCAAAAAAGTGCATAAGCCAAAAAAATAAACCAGCAATTGCGACTCCCATATGCCTGCCATACCAACAATCATGCAATCAGTAGGTTCAAAACCACTCATTATTTCCACGTATTATACCTAGAATAGAAGAAGATTATTGTAATGGTGAAAGAATAGCAAAAACATTTTGATGGATGAATAAGAACAAAACTTGCTAGAAACTGAAATAAAGCTACAAATGCATAATTGCATCGCAACACATTATTAAAAACTATAGTACTATGTTTGTCAGATTGAGTTAATACAAAAAGTAAAGTTCTAAATACTTGAATATAGCCGAAATGCACCATCAAATTAAATGAGTATAGTTAAAATGCACTATTGATCTATCAAGTATAGTCAAAATGCACTATTGATTTTTCTGGAGTACAACGTTTATACACTAATTTTTCTGAAGTGCATCACTATGTACTATCAAAAGTTGTTATTAAGAAGGATTTATTAACAAAAAAGAAATGTAACTTTACCTGTTCAAAGTAATAATATCTAATGTAGTGAGATGTTAATAAGCTTAACACGTCAAGTATATGGTCCAACGCCATCAGAAGAAATCTAATGTTTGTCCTCAATAGCTGTCAGCTTTCAGGCACAATTTGAGTTAAAAAATTTAAATTTGTTTAGCAAATACAATGTTTTTCTAAGAAATGTAATTCATAGAACAAAACAGAACACTAAAGGGGTTGAAGTAGAACTATCCTAACAAATACATAACTAATAACAATTAAATGGGAAGATCCCAAAAATACTGATTAAAGTGAAACCTACAAATGTATTATATCAAACAACCTACACGAATACATTCCAAAGAGAAAAGACCCCAGATTAAGCCAGTGTATGCACCACGTAGGATTGTCTAATAAGGGCATAACATTAGGAAGGTTGTCACCAAAATGTGGGTGTGTGCAACAATTTTTGTACGATCTTTCATACCTGATTGAGTAAACATACTTCATTGTTTTCAGCAAATAAAATGTTTTTTTCTAAATTATGTAATTCATCAAATAAAAAAGATGAAGTAGAACTACCCTGACAAATACAAAACCTAGTAGCAATTGATCTGCATCCCCCAAAAAACTGATTAATGATAAATGAAGAAAGATTTCATAAGAAAAATACCTTCAAAATACATGAAAACACCATCTTTACAGCGCCAAGCTTTACGTTGTCTTAAAACAACAACATGCATAACTTTTTTTTCCACAGATTAGGTTTACCTTTCTTTCTGCATATCACCAACACAAGCATATGGTAATCTATTAAGACGACCCTTGATACCTTTAAAGATATGATACAAAAAAACTCAGTATAGTTATTCTGCACCGTTAAAAAATAAGTGTAGTTACTCTGCAACGTTGAAAAACTCAGTGTAGGAACTCTGCATTGTTTGATTGCATATACAAATAAAGTAAAGAAAACATGAAATGTCAAATACCATTTTTTTGGCACCAGCCCACTCATTTACGTTCATCAAGAACTTGGACATGAAGTTGGTTCATTGTTTTGCGATCTACATAAAGAAAAGATTGACTAAGATACTTTCAACTCAATCAATATATATACAGACACTAGACGACATTATATAGAGTTAAAATATGCATTTATTTCATTTACAAAAAATACCAATGATAATTACCTGACTCTATTTCCAATAGTTCGACTGTAGGAGATAGATGACTAAGAAAAGTAAATCGTATTAGTAGTAACCAAAGAGGAAGTAAAAAAGAACGAGCTTCTTAGAACAACCAAAAATCGAATTGAAAGAATGCTTCACAAAACAAAGTTGAAGAGTTGTCACTCCGTAGCACAATCCTAATCGAATACTTATAAAATAATTACATAATCCTCATTTTCGATCGAATTACTCAAATTCAATAACAAAATACACTAAATTCTAAAATTCTAACATAAATCCATATTAGATCATGTTGAAAATAAATTAAAAAAAAATACCAAACTGAATCCTAACCTGATAAAACGGAGGTCGAATTTGATGAAACAAAGCCTGTTCTGTATTCATTTCTTCACGATATACAAGAAATTATGTTATTCAAGTGGAATTTCTGCCTGTGGAATCAAGAGATTTAGATCTCAGATTAAGAATCCAGGATAGTACCCTAAGAAATCCTTTAAAAAAACATCAGAAGAAGAAAATGAAGAAGAAACCTAAATTAAGATCAACAATAACAAAATCAATTTACCACATGTAATCAATCGCTCTTAAATTCGCGTAGGAGCTCAAGAAAATCTTCATCGCCAGAGCTCCTTCGAGACGGAAACCTAAAGAGAAATGAAAACAAGATTATGACTTCGTTGTTACAATACTCTTATATACTAAGGGTATACTAGGCATTCTAAGAAAATCAGTTTCTAATCTCACACATGACTAGACCTGCTGGTAAGATTGCAGGTCTAAAAAATCATTTCTTTTCTAAAAAAGGACTTCCGGTTAAATCAAATTTAATGGATGGACAAGCCACTAAACATGCCCATAACATTAGTACCAAATAATAACTCCTACTTTATAGTAAATTAACCTTAAATGATTAAGAAGAGAGATATAGGGGTTCCAAATTTGATTGAGGGGCTCCTCTAATAAGATAAAATAGGGACATTATGAAGTAAAACACAAAAACCCCTTATCCATAATATTTTCACAATACCCAAACCACCCCTCATTAGTAATCTTAATTACATTAATCAGTTAAGATTAATTTAAACTAATCATGATTAATTAAACATAATCTTTTACCTAATCAAATGATTTGAAATTTTTTTTTTTTAATTTGTGTTTGGTGGGAAGAAAAACTAGATGAAATTTAAGAAAATTTTGTCATTTTTTTTTTAACCCTAGATTTTGATTCAATCAACCATAGTAGCATTTAGATACCTCTAGATTAAACTCTTGATCTTTTTATGGCTCAAATTAGATGAAATCACGATTTGAAAGTTTGATTTTTTGTGATTCAGAGAAAGTTACGGTTGGGTTTCATGTCGAACCCAACCGTAACACCAAGAACATCCAGACTTACGGTTGGGTCTTGTTGAAAACCCAACCGTAACTGGAAGAAAATGAAGAACACCATTTCAACACAGAGTTACGGTTGGGTTTTGCCTTAAAACCCAACCGTAACTCATCCTTTTGATCATTGGTTTATGAGGTCAAATTTGAGTGTTAAAATCAAAATTTTGAAATTATTCAATCATTTTAACTAGATTAAAGGTAAATTGGGTCATTCAAACAAAGAAAAACCGAAAAACACAAAAATTAGCCAATTTTGAGTTCACAGTAGAATTTACGGTTGGGTTTCTGCTTATAACCCAACCGTAACTAATTCTGTTAGCTTTAGTGCATGTTTCATCATATAGTTAAGGTGGGTTTTGCCTTGAAACCCAACCGTAACTAATCTTTAAACCCCAATTGTAAAATTAGATAAATATATTTTGAGATTTTTTTTCATTTCTATCTTGTAGAGAATTGAAAGACGGAGCTAACTCAAAAAAAATGAGGTCAATCGGACATCGTATGAAGGAGTTATGATCAAAACGGTGACATT
>JAJJMC010003991.1:7024002-7067545 GCA_023531435.1 Papaver californicum | reverse complement strand
TTGAAAACCCAACCGTAAATCTGGGCAAAAATGGTGTTCTTCGGTGTTCTTGGTGTTACGGTTGGGTTCGACATGAAACCCAACCGTAAATTTCTCTGAACAACAACAAATCAATCTTTCAAATCGTGATATCATCAAATTAGTTAGTGTAATTTAGTTTTATCCGGATTGTCATCACTACTACTTTCTACACATTTATTAGTATTCTTCATCACGAAATTGGGAGTTTAATCGGTGATAAAATTTTGATTCGATGGAGAAATTTGATTAAAATGGAGAAGGAGAAGATATGGAGGAGATGGAAAGATTTTAATTAAAGGATAAATTTGTCTTTTTTTTATTGGATAAAGGATAAAATGGACATTTAACTTTACCCCTAGGACATCCCTTAACGGAAAATTGGGTCACCTCGCCTCATAGAGGAGCCCCTTTATTGATATTGGAGCCCCTATATCAGGCTTCATGATTAATTACGGTATAAAAATCATCTGGTTGATAGCTTAAATAATATTCCCTTCGTTTCTGGAAAAGTGTTACTATCACTTTTTCATTTAGCCTAAAAATAGGCCTATTTAAAAAAACGATAGTAACTCTTTTCCTGAAACGAAGGTAATATCTAAAAACTAAGGTGTTTATGTCCACTAATATTGAGTCACATACAAAATGCAGTTTCTGTATATACAGGACATAGGTTGTCATTCACTCGTAAACTGTGTTTTTAACAAAGGAGTTGTTTATTTAGTTTGCTGCATCTATTTTTCTTTTTCAATCTGTCAAGATACGAATGCTTGTACCTGACGAGAAGATTAGTCTTATATGAAGTATCATATGTGGTTTTGCATCATTTTCCGTGAACATTAAATTGTTGCCGACACTGAATGTTCAATTTACTTGCTGCATTGAGAAGGTTGGGCTTTGCACTGGACAATACTTAAAAGACACTTTAAAACTGAGACTAAATTTTTATCAAAGTGGAACAAACCATTTGAGTACATTAACTGATGTTTTTGACTAATACTCTTTTTATTTACTTTCAAAGTCTTTGCTCTGAATCGATTGTTAATGGTTTACTTTTACTAATGGAAACCAATAACCAACTAACATGATTTCGGTTCTGGTTTGAAAGAAAACCGAGCCAAACCGAGACATGTACAGCCCTAACAGTGCAATAATCTGCATATCGTCAGGCCAGTCAACAAAGTCCTCAAGGTTATCATGATTATAGAATATCATTAAACTTCGATGGCTCTCCAGCTGAAGGATGTCCATGGATTGGAGATAAGGTGGAGGACCTGATGGTGCAGGATCTCAAGTTAGGAGTCAAGGATTTGGGAGTTTGATCCAGGGAGGCACGTAGTACAGGAGATGGAGTGGGGCTGAGTAGTTAAAATTATATTTTATTTAATATTTGTAATTGAAATTGAGAATAAATCTATTTATGTAATTAAAACTAATCTATAGAAGCAAACTATTATTAAATTTTATTTCATATTCAATTAAAATTTATAACAATGTCTTTCTCGAGTAGTATGTCTACTTTTTAACATCCCATACATGTTACCGAAAAATCCTTCAGGATTGCGTAATGAGCTTCATAAGCAAAAGTTTTTGTTTTCCATCTTCGTTATTCTTCTCGAGCTCGCAATACAACTTCAGCATTGGTTTCATCCCTTAGTCGATATCGATTGAGACCCCGGACTAAAGCTATAAATTCTTTCACTTGTTTTCTTATAGTTTGATGTCGACAAAACAACCCAGCTGCATTACGGTTATTCAGATTACCGTTATGAGTGCAAAAAATTTCATAAATTCTGTTCCAATAACTCATACTCACTAAAAAAAATTGTCGTCATTCCACGCCCCTAGCCGGATATCATACTACAAAGTTTCCACATAGTGATAGATCTTTATCTACGGTAAACTCCGCAGGATTAATATATAGTTTTGCCATTACTCAGAAATTTATGGGTGTAAAGGGTGGAGAAGGTGTGGTTTTGGAAGTGAAAATAGTTGAATTTATAAAACTATTTTATGGAATTAGCCGTTGTCGGCTAAGCCTAGGCCAGTCGTCTCAATTTGCTACGACAACGGCTATATTTTAGTATCACCCCAAATTATCTCAGTCGTTGATTTTTCTTTAATCCAAGGGTCTATATATAGTTTATAATTTCGATCATAGTCTTTCATCTAGGTTTAATCCAATGACTATTTTTTATTTTAACAATAATTTTAAGTAAATGTAATTTGATTTCAAAATGAATAAGCAAGCTTAATAATTTGATTGAATTAACTAAAATTATATTAAAACACTAATCTTCATTACATTAATTTACTATTATACTACGCTCTTTTTTACAAGATATAAACTAGGGATATAAAAATTTAAATAAGCACTTCAATAAAAATCTCGGACAATTTTTGGCCTCCTGTTTATCTTCATTTGACATAACTTCCTATCGATGCGTTCTTGAGAAGATTTTTCTTGGTTTTTGTGAGCAGTACTACGGTTAACTTTCAAACTTGGCCCCATCTTTGTGGTGACAAACTTCTTTTACACTTATCAATGTGAAATATAATATTTTTCTTTGCCTTCATTTTTTTTTCTTTGAACTCTTCTTTTTATAGCTGCAGATTTGACTTGGTTAACACCTAAAACTTGAAGACTTATTTGCTTTTTATCATTCTCTATTTTTTTATAATCATTACATATCGTACTAATAGCTGCTTCAAGTATAACTCCCGAAAAATCAAGTTGGGTTTGTAAATCAAGTTGAGTTATAATTTTGGAGTGTTTTTCTGTTGAAGTATTTTGTGTTTGTGATGGGATGGCCGTTTTCTTTTGAATTTTTTTCTACAGATTTTGGGATTAAGAATTTGAGATGAAAAGATTAAGATTGAAGTGAAATTATAAAAATATTTGGGGTGTAGAATGTGTAATTTTTGGAGTTGAAATTGATTGAATTTATAGGGAGTGAAATAAAAACCGTTGGATGAACTAGCCGTTGTCGGCTCAACCTAAGTCGGTCGTTTCAATATGAGCCGAGTCTCGGTCTAGATAAGGCCAACCGACTCATATTGATTCGACCGTCTCAAGTTGAGTCGCTCAGCTCAATTTGAGATGGATGTAATAAACCCTTAAATCTGAGAGTTTGGCCATCATGTTTGCCTGTCCCAATATGGGTGAAGGTATGCAAATCTTTCCATTTGCCCACCTCACTGGACTTGTTCTGATGCATTGGCTTTCTCCTTCTAATGGTAGGAATTTTCATCAACTAAAGAACTCTTTAGTCAGTTGCAGACTATTTTTTGAGTTTTCAAAATAACTTTCAAGACCATTATGCGGATTCGATAATACTGCAAACATTAAGGGAAATATATGGATAAAGTCTACCTGAATGACTTCATTTTGTCTTATAAAAGTAGTCCCTTAAAAAACAAGCAGCCCCTGAAATAGCTCCCCCAATAATCCGCCATAACTTTCGTAAGACTGTTCAATGACTCCGCACAGAGCTATGTAAGCCTACCTGGGCCTTTTAAAATATATTTTCCAATTGTAGCAGTGAGTGTAACCCAGCCCACCACATTTTATTCCTTCCTGCTAGACTCTTCTACCTCAAGCAAGTGTCTAGTACTAGCTATACACATTTGTGTTCCTTAAAAACCTTAAGCTATGGATGTGGATCCTTCTTAAATAGTCGGGGTTTATTATGTGTCCCTCACCTCCGCTAAGAAATCCAAAACAAATAAGTTCTTTGAGCTCTTTTTTGTGTTAAAGACCAAGATGATAAAATCAGTTGCATCGTGTCTTACAAGGATGGACGGATGGTCGATACAATCTGTGTTTTGCCAAGATTCTTCAGTTTTATGGAAAAATTACTTCGATTAGGCAATATCAGGCCAGTTTTGAGTGACCAAACCAAGCTGCAAATTTGTAGTCGACTTGACCTTTCTCTATTACAAATATAGTTCACATATTCTTTCAAATAAGAGCGATACCAACAACATACATTCCAGCAACAAGTAGAAAAAAAGAGAAATGAAAACTAAGGTACAATATGGAGGGGAGGGAGAGATTGGGTATGAACATGGGTTCTACAGTAAGGGCAATGTGAATGATTAGTGAGCCATGGTAAAAGACAGTCTGAATGGTATTTATGAAAACAGGGCAAGTGGGTAACCTGTCGTGGTGTCCCAAATTCTTCTAAGCAAATGGAACAAACTTCTCTCTGTGAATTCATTCTTTCTAATTGTGCAAACTTTGTTCCTACTACCACTACTTCATTCTTTCTAACTTCTTTTGCAGGTTTGGAGCTTCTTCCTTCATTACTGTCGTTGTTATTGTTGGTCTGGAGTTTATTCCTTCTGTCATTAGATCAATAATTGTCGGAATCAAATCTCATGCATAATTTACGTTATACTATGCAAAAAATGAGAGAATAATGCGAAACATGATAATTCCAGACTACACGACACCACTATTTTCGGTGTACCGGAAATTAAACGAAATCCAATTACGAAGACAGGTCAACAAGTCAAGGGACATCAACGGAAAGTAAATAAGGTTGAGGACTTCTATGTCAAATACAGAATTCTGCAGATTCTTCATTCAACTTTCTGTCAGTTTCCAGTGAGCTTCCTCATTCAAACGGTTAGACCGAAATTGCTAACGTACACCGACATCAAGATAAGTGATTCAAAGTATCCATTACTGGATGAAGATATGATTGATCCCTATAATTACAAGTGATGTATAATACCTGGAAGAAGGAGCAAGACCACGGAGTTTTTCTTCGAGTCTGCAACGAGCTTTATGAGCGGCTTCATCCATAGTACTAGATGTATCAATTCGTTGTTGATGACGAGTTGAATCGCGACAATTACTGTCAAAGAGATGATGGCTAGTCCTCCTCCTTCTAGCAAGCTCTACTCCTGGAAGCATACCAGCCATGGTTGTTGATAATGTTACAGTAATTAATATTTTTGCTTGAATTATCACTGAAATACAGCGGTATTCTTCACTCTCTATATAGCTAAAAATTGTGAATGATTTGGTCTGAGCCAAAACCATATGAATATGATATTTCTAGACAAAACCAAGTGGGAAGAGTCACCTTGTTCTGAGACTTACCACTCAGCAATATATATCTCTCTCAGACAAAGTTTTCTCCCTCAATTATTTATGGTTTCAACTACGTGTTTCTCCTACATAAAATAATAATAATGACTTGTACAATTTGTTTAAGGTTCCCAGCTTATCCCCATAAATGAACACAATTTCAAATGTGCCACTTCTGGCATTTTTGTTTTATTTTCTTTTGGACTTTTTTTTTTTTGATCAAGAATATACGTCTGTAGGCCAAGTAGAAGCTCTAATCGTTCTGAGAATCAAGAAATGGATCAAATTGATCGTATTTTTCACTAGAATATAATATAAAGTTTGTTAAGCCAACTTATTTTATTGTCTACAAAATATTTGTAGGGAGCATAAATATATTTAAAATTTGAAGGTGAGGAAAAAACATGTTCAGTAGAGAGATGAGGGGCATACAATTCAGAGTGTGAGTGGGGGCAAAAGGAAAGGAGTGGAAAGGAATCTACTTACCTACCACTTTCCCAGATGTCATTATGTAGGCTCACTATCACTTCCATGGACAATCGCAAATGAAACTTCCATCAAATTTCACTTTATATCTTCCCTGAAAAGGTAAGGTAAAGAAAATCTTTCCATTAATTAATTATTACTTAATACACTACTGTCATTAATGCATGAATTCAAGTGTTTAGAAATTTTAATATTGATACTATTTTTACAAGTAACTCAAGACTTGAAATCGTGACGGTTGACTAAGAAAATGTAAAGCAACAAGTTCCAAATCATAAAAACCAAAAACAAGGCTATTTTTGTTGTAGCAGGTGCCGGTTAGGTGGTTCTAATGGGCAAGAGGATAGTATAATTCTCTGTACATTACAAAAGTGAGGAACGTGTGGATTGCCATGGCATAGAGACAGTTTCAAGACAGAAAATCAAATTATAGCTGTTTTAGAAGCACTACACGGTTGTAAATATGTGAACCACGAGAGAAAGGTAAAATTACTATTTTCATATTTTGTTAAGTTGAGTAGATGTTAATAGAATCAAGTCGAATCCAGTTGTTTTGCACGCAACTCCTTCCAAAGTTTATTCATAATAATAGTTATAGTTTAGTGCAAGATGAGCAAGATATTTTATGAGTTTAGATTAGATCAATGGAAAGTATGGGTTTTCTATCATAAGGGAAGTGTAAAGAAGTCTGTGATATACAGGTTTAGAAAGAAGTGTGATGGAGTCATATTAGTCCAATATGAAAAAGAAATAAAAAATTTTAATTGGTGGAACGTTGCTAATCAAACCCTCATTCCTGAAATTGGAATTGAGATCATCATTTTGCACTGAAGATCATGGTGTCCGACTCTTTGAGAGTCTAGACACTGGCCATGGTTTCTGTAATTAATCTTTCTGGGCCATATCTATTAAACTTTGTGACCCTACTACTTTACACAGAAATAAGAGAAAGGAAAACACCCTTCTAAACTCTTACTCGAACCTGAGACAATAATTTTTGGTATTTCAGATTGCGGTAGGGGTCCAGCGTCATCTCTGCTTCAAAGATCGGCAAGGCAGATAAAAATGTCTAAACCGTCTGACTCGGTGGACATCTATCCAACTCAAAAACTGCAAAAATCTTACATTAGACCTCATTATGTAGGATGAGCAGATTCAGCAGTCGAGGATTTAATCTCAAACATGTAAGACTCAGGCAAGTCAGACAAAAACTAGACCCACAACAATGTGATAATAAGAAAACCACTTACTGCCTCCTATTTAACTTCTTTGTTTCACTTTCAATTTTTACAATTTTTAAATGAGACTCATTAACCTTCTATTGCTAAGAAAAGGAATAAACAAGATGAGAAAAGAAGACGTTGGGGTAGTGGTAGAGATAGAGGTAAAGAATTATTACTTGATAGTTAGTAATTCCGCTGCAGATGAACTCAATTTGGGTCCTTCGCAAATCAGAAGTGTACCTTATTTGATCCTTTCGAAGCATGACTCGGATGTAGATGACAACTGAAAGGTGAATATCACAATAATTTACCCCATGACAAATACATTTCAAATTTAATTAATTCTTCAAACAAACTTTTAAACCATATTGAATGAAAGAAATTCAAAGATAAACGATTAATATAGAAAGTTACCTGCCAATATAAGAACAATACCGATACATCTTACTGTACATTCATCCAATTCATAATTGAACCTGTGGGTCACCAAACAATGAAAGGTAATGCCGTGTAGAGAATACACTCATGTGCTCATCATCTAGCACTAATGAAAACTCTATATCAATCGACAATGTGATAGTGAGGTTAAAGGCTGTAGAATGTTGTATAATGAAAAAGGATTATAAATGTCTTCCACTGTTTCTGTCTCATGTGAGCAGACACTTAAGTGATGTTTAGATGACAATCCAAATCAGTTATAGAATAAGGAGATAAACAAGAAATGGTGAACAAAATAGATCTAACTTCCACTACTGAATTAACCTAAATACTAAACTGACTTGTATTGCATGTACCTGTTCTCATAAAAAGAAATTTACCTTCAACGGCCTCATAAACACGTGGTAAACTTAAAGGACTCGAAACTTTGGGTAGACTTAAAAAAACTTCTCCAGCAACATTTTGATTTTGAATTCCTGCAATCGATCAAACTCAATAAATGGTAATAAAGCTAATAGGCGCAGGTGAGTAGGTCAATGCCCAATTTTATGACTTCACCTTTTTTATATGTAAGGTTGAGAGCCTTAACTTGCTAATTGCTTACAGAAATTATCCGTAAACAAGCAACTCAGACGAAGGCAATGAGGCAATGAGAAGTAGGGGGAAAATACGACTAGCCTTCACTTCCGCATATAAGCAAATTGGTGGAAAAATTATTTGGAGAAATATCTCAAAGAATAAATAAACAAGCATTAAATACATATCTTTCAGGGCACAAAATGATGGTGTTGAGACGCTTATTACTCTTATTATCTGTTGATCCCATCTACCTTTTCAGTTTTTCCAACATCATGTAAATTTGCTCATATTGTGGGGGATGTTTTGCACTGAAAATCATGGACTGCCTCTTTCAGGGGTCCAAACACCGGCCATGATTTCTGTAACTCATCTGACTTGGGCCATAGTGAACCTACTTTTTTATACTGACAAGAAGAGAAATAGAAACAGCCTTCCCAAACTCTAGTACAAACCCAAGACAACAATTTCGGTTTTGCTTTTAATTTAGGGATGTCAGTCTCCAGTTTGGGCCCGACATAGCATCTGGTTCAAAGATCACCAAGTCATACAGAAATGTCTAGATCATCTGTCTCGCTGGACATCTATCTAACTTAAGAAAATTGAAAAATATAAACGCATACATCATTGTGTGGGATGAAACAGATTCAGCAGTCACTCAGAGAAGTCAATCAATGATCTACTCTCAAATAAGACGGATTCAGGCGAGTAAAAGAAACTAGACGCCACAATAAAGTGATGAAATGAAAACCAGTAAATGGCCTCTTATTTCACTTATTTGAGCCACTTACAGTTTTCATATGTTTAAGTGAGAGCCTATAACATCAGAAGTGTTTCCTCTTTAATCCTTTTGAAGCATCAGTCAGATGTAGATGACAACTGAATGATGAATATCAAAAAAAACTAATTTCCACTGGACAAATTTAACCTATTTATTGAATTTGTGCAGACGTGTAGTACTATTACAAATTTCATTTATTCTGAAAACAAAGGTTTAAACCATATTGAATGCACAAAAGTTTGAGAATAACAGGATAAGATATTAATATTAGAAAGTTACCTGCCAAGAGAACAATCTAGAATCATGCTACTGTATTCACTCGTCCAAACCATAAACGAACCTGTGGGTCACCAAACAGAAAAAGGTAATGCTGTGTGGAGAATACAATATTGTGAACCTGTGGGTCATCAGCTAGCATTCATGAAAACTTAATGTGATAGAGAGATTAAAGGCTTTAGAAATTTTTATAATTATAAAAGTAATACTGTTTAATAAACAAAAATGTCTCTGTGTCTGTGAGAGACAGAGCAATCTTTTTGGAGTTTATTCCACTATTTCCATTTCATAAAAGCAGAAACCTGTGAGATGTTTTGATGACAGGTCCAATTTGTAAGAACAAGGAGGTAAACAAGAAATCGTGAGCATACTAGATCTAACTCCCACTGCTGAATTAACCTATGAGCTAAACTGTCTTGTATCGCCAGTTCACTCTGTTTTGACAAAACGAAATTTACGTTCTAATAAAAGATAATGCAGTTTCAGTACCTAAGTGAAGCAATGACACATCCAATATCCTTCTGCAGACTTGTAAACACGTGGTAAAGTTGAAGGACTCGAAACTTTGGTTAGATATAAACAAACGTCTCAGGTCACATCTTGGTTTTGAGTTCCTGCGAAGGATTAAAAACCAATAACTGGTAATAAAAGTTATAACCATGAGATAGTAAATCAGTACACATTATTCTGACTATAACCTTTTTATATGTGAGTTGATAGCCTTAACCTGGTCATCATTTCCTTCACATATATCGTTTGTAAACAAGAAACTCACACGAAGGCTGTGAGAAGTAGGGAAACATTGCAACTAACCCTCAATTTTGCATCAAACTGCTACTGCAAATTGGTGAGAAGAATTTTGAAGTCATATTTCAAGATTTATCCACAGGCTTAAGTACATACCTTTTATGTCTCAAAATGGTGGTGTTATGGTTATACAAATTGGATTACTTTTTTAGTGCCAATTTTTTAGACACCTTTTGGGGGGACAGCAGTCAGTTGAGACAGATAATACTCGTATTAACTATCTGTTGATCCCATCTGTCTTTCAAGTTCTTCTAACATCCTGTAAATTTGCTCACATTGTGGGTGAGAAATGTCCCCAGCAAAGAATTCCTGAACTACACCATTTAGCTCGATGCAGCTACAACCAGGCAGTTTGGCAACCCCCTTCATTTTCATCAAGTTTCTAACCTCCACAACGTCATTCCAGTTAGAAGCTTCAGCATATATATTAGATAGTAGTACATATCCCCCGGAACTATTTGGATCCATTGCAAGGAGATGATTTGCTGCATATTTCGCTAGTTCAACATTTCCATGTATCCTGAAAGCACCAAGTAGGGCACCCCAAATCGCTTTCTCATTAGAGTTTCTAGGTATGTCCTCAATGAAGTCTTTTGCCTCTAGTAAAAGACCAAGGCGGCCAAAAATATCCACCATTCAACTATAGTGTTCGGCCTCTGGAGAAATTTTATAAAGTCGAGTCATCATATCGAAATAGTGACGACCTTGATCAACTAAACCTGCATGACTGCAAGCACTTAACACTCCGATAAACGTGATACTATCTGGTTTCACACCAAACCGTAGCATTTCTTCTAGAAGGTTCAAGGCCAGGTTTCCATGTCCATTCATGGCAAGTCCACGGATCATGATACTCCATATCAAAAGGTCCTTATTCTGTACTTTAGCAAAAAGTTCAACTGCTATTTCTATGCTTCCACATTTTGCGTACATATCGATGAGTGAAGAGAGTAAGTGGCTATCAGTTTCTATGTTATTTCTATCAATGTAGGCATGAATCCATTGCCCTAGATCAAAAGCACCAGCGTTAGCACAGGCAGACAACATGCTAACCAAGGTAAACTTGTTGGGTCTAACGTTGGCCCTCAGCATATCTAGAAAAATGCTCAAGGCTTCATTATAGTAACTACACTGACTGAGCACAGCTAACAAGGCATTCCACGAAACAATATCCTTGTAAGGCATTTTGTAGAAAATTTCAAGTGCCACTTCTTTTGCTCCACATTTTACATAACCTACAATCATCGTTGTAAACGATATCTCATTTTTCATGAGCATTCTCTTGAACAATAACTTGGCAGAGTACATGCCGCCACACTTGGTATACACCCTTATAAAACAGTTAACTAAATCAGCTGTCCAATCAATACCACATTTACATACAAACCCATGAATTGTTCTAGCCGTGAAAACATCCTCTAATCCAACGGATGCTGCAAGTACACTGAGAATCGTAGCCCTATCAGGGTTCTCAGAAAGAACCTGAACAGAAAGTAAGATTTTTAGATTTACAGAACTCAAGATATTCTCAAGTGTTTCACAATTTGTTCCAATAGTGAATTTTAGGCATCATTCCCTAGTTCTTATGGTTATCTTTACGTTATTTTCATTCAGTCTAAAGTTTCGCAAATAGGCCGTGTAACTTTTAAATGTTCATGAAATTTCACTGGCCAACAGAAAAATGCAGAATAGGCCGTGTAACTTTTAAATGTTCGTGAAATGTCACTGACCAACAGAAAAATACAGATTCTTTTCAAACGTATGTTAGTATGAACAGTTTATAATTATAGTCTGAAATAAGGCTAGCATGGGAAACTTTCAATTAAAAGTCTAAATTTCCCTTCCAATATAACTTCTATAAGTTCTCTTTTTTCTATGAGTATGATGACAATGGACACTGTGTACGTAACAGAAATTAAGTTCCTTAAAATGAAAAGAAGAATATACCAGCGTGTCTCTGAAAAGCATGACAGCTTGGAAAAAACAACCATTAGAGACATAACCAGCAAACATAGCATTCCACGCGACGACATTGCGATTGGGAATCCTGTCAAAAGTTTCACGGGCAATGTCCAAACTGCCAGACCCTGCATACCCACTAACCAATGTGGTCCAGGACACAACATCTTGTTCCGGCATCTGATCAAACAGTCGATGAGCTTCTTTCATCTCTCCCATTTTCGCGTACATATTCATCAAAGTATTTCCAAGATTTAAGCACACCCAAATTGCATTTTCCAAAATATAGTGATGAACCCACTTTCCTGCTTCAAAATCCCCAGATTTAGTACAGGCAGATATCATTTTCACAAGTGTAATCGAATTTGGAATTAAGAAAGACTCTTCCACCATCAACCAAAACAGTCTTCTCACATCTTCCCATCTACCCAATTCAGCATAACAAGTTATAATACTATTCCAAGACACAACATTCTTGTCAGGCATTTTATCAAACACTTTCCGTGCCTCGAACAATTGCCCACATTTTGAATACATCTGAATCGTAGCATTTTGTACATACGAGTCTGCCATAATCCATGAATCTGGATTCCTTCGGAAGTCCCCATAATTCTTGAACAAGCCTTAAGTATTGAAGGACAGAAGAAGTTTTGTCTCCTTCAATCATTTTTATAAACAGTAACAAACTTTGTTCTGGAACTGAACTAACTGAAAATTCCTGGAATATAGAGTTCCAGATAATCCTATTCCCATTCGAAACAGAAAAAAGAATGCGACGAATATTTTCGATGCTGTTGAAATCCAATAAAGAGCACAAAGAAATGAGTTTGGTGAGAAGTACAGAATCAATAATAGCCCCAGTTTTGACAAATTGAGTGTGGAATTGGTGGAGTTCTTGCAAAGAGGAACAGTTTTGCAGAAGGGGGATGCATTGAGTGGTGTAGTTTAAAGATGTTGAAGTGTTAGTTAGTGTAGTTGGTTTCTTTAGTGGTGGCAGGAAGTTTGAACTGAACGATATAACCGCTATCATCTTTCCCTCACATATTCAGAGAACTTACCTTGTTTTAACTTCAGTTTATCTCATTTTTCCTCTTTATTTTAAATTTAATCTTCGTTTAGAACATAAATAAATAAAGTATTCAATTCGTAAGAAGATAAAAAAAATTCTCAACAAGTATTCACAATAACCGATAAATACATGGATACAATGAGTACCCAGATCTTTTACCTTGTTACTTTTTATTTTTATTTTTTTCATAAAAAGAATAATTTTATTAAACTAAATAATATAGTACAATAGGTTATCAATTTTTTTTACTGAACGCGATACATGATATAGAAAAAATTTGGACTTGTTGCTGAAGAGTTGTTGAGATATGTTGGAGGCTTTGAATTCTTACCGCCTTTGACATGTAGTCCGCAGCTGTGTTATGTTTCCTGTTGATAAACTTTACCCTTGCTTGTGGAAGATTCTCCAAAATCGATACAGTTTTGTCGATTGTATTTTCTGCTTGTCATAGAGCTTTTTTTTCTTTGTTGTTGATAATATCCACCAGTTGTTTACAGTCCGTTGTTATGGCGACGCTTGAGAGAATATTATTTTTTAGCCAGTTGTTTGCGACGAAAAGTGAATGTGCTTCTGCATGTAAAGCAGAGGAAGCCCAGCTAGATCCTACCTAAATATACATAAAGGATTCTTGGTTTACTGAATATAGAAGAAATGCATATCCCGACGAATAATCTGTCTCTTTGAATGAAGCATCTACAAACATAATCCTATATGTATTTCATGTTGACCATGAATTCTTAATTATACTTAAAGTAATGGATCTTGTGATATGGGTGTTTGCAATTGATGCAGCAGCTTGTATATGATCTCTAATTTGGTCTAACAGGAAGATCGGATTAGGATCAATCTTTTCAAAAATTATTGAGCATTTGTGTTTCCAAATAAACCATAGGATGGTAACAATATTACTAGATATAGTTGTATATGTTAGAGAAGATAACCAGCCATCCACCCAGTCATTGATTGACCCCGAGGGAGATATAGATGTCACCGAGGTTAAGGAAAGTGACAACCAAATTGCTCTAGCGAAAGGGCACTCTATGAAAACATGTTTTTCTGTTTCCAGGTTTTAGGAGTTGCAAAGAGAACACTCCGGGGGTATAGCTGAAACATAAGTCGTCAGTCTGCTGGAAGTTGGTAGGGTTTGTTGAACCAATTTCCAAACGAATAGTCTAATTCTCGGAATAACCGGCAAATTCCATATTTTTTTCCAAGGAACGTCTGTATTTTTGTTTGGAGAATTGGAGACAAGGAAGTTGTAGACATTTTTGACAGAAAAAATTCATGAATGATGACGTTTCCACCTGATTATGTCCGCTTTGTTGATCTGGGGAATAATGGCTAGAACCTTTTTCTTAATCTCTGGGGAGAAAAGCTTTTCTAACTTGGTTTTTTCCCATTGACCTTCTGGGGTTATTAGTTCTCTGACTAATTGAGAAATTGGTTCTTCCTTGTTTGAAGGTTTTTGCATGGCAGTACAGTTAGGAATCCAATTATTATTCCATATTATTGGTGGATTTACCGTTCCTTACTTTCCAAGGGCAAGGCCTTTTTGAATAATCGTCCAGATTTTTTTGTCTCTAGAAGGGGGTGTGAGTAAGGGAAATATTTTGCTTTTAGAAGTTGCAATCAGAGTTGATCTGGTTCCTTTATGAGATGACTAGCTAATTTAGTAAGCAAAGTAATATTAAATTGGTGATGATTTTTTATTCCTAAACCACCCATAGACTTGGGTTTACAAATGCCTTTCCACGCTTTTAAATATCCACCTCTTCCTTTGGATTGATCTTTATTCCACCAAAAATTACGTTGGATCCGATCTAATTGGTCCATGATGGATTTCGGCAGAGCAAGGCATTGCAATTGATAAGTGGGGTAGGATTGAGGAATGGATTGAATTAATATCATTTTCCCTGCTTGAGAAAGAAGTTTCAATTTTTATCCTTGAAACGAAGAATAATATTTCTTAAGAAGGGGTTCAAAGTTTTCTTTTCGATTTCGGTCGGAAAAAAAGCGGAGTACCCAAATATCTATCTTTTTTAGTCATTAATGAGACTTTTAAAAAAATTGCTATTATTTTTCCGTGCTTTGGATGGATACGAGGGATGAAATAAATCTCATATTATTGAAAATTTACCATTTGTCCTGATATATCACCGAACTTAAAAAGGATGTCTAAAAGATTTCTAGCTTCTCCCTGATCTTCCCTTGTAAAGAGGAAACAGTCGTCCGTAAAAATATTTGTTAATTTTTATTCCGGGGATCTTTTTTCCGGAGATTTCTTTGGAGAAAAGTCTGGAAAGGATTTCCATGCAAATAAGGAATAAATGTGGGGAAAGAGGGTCACCTTGTCTAAGCCCTCTGGAAGTGAAGAAGATGGGGTCGGGAGATTCGTTAAGCAGGATAGAGAAAGATGTTGTGGTTATGCATTGCATGATAAGATTCACCCAAGATTTATCAAATCCAAACGTTAGGAGGGCTTGTTCTATAAATGACCATTCGACTCTATCAAAAGCTTTAGATAAATCTAATTTTAGAGTCAAGAATCTTTTTTGGCTTTAGAAATATTCATGGAATGGAGGAGTTCATGAACAATTATCTTTTACCTTGTTATACTAATGGAAAATTTGATGTTTGGTACAAGGCCCAATCAATAACTTAACCTAAAATCCAATAAGAGAAAAGATTTTACCGCAAGTCCGAAAATCTTTTAAAACAGAGAAATGACCTTCACACCCTATAACCAAACGTGTAAATAAATCACGTTCTTCCCTTTTCTTCCACGATCTCATTTAATTCCAAAAACAAACCGCTGCAACAAATCATCTCTATAATCAAACCTACGTTCATATTTCTCTAATCAAATCATCAGTAAAAACCTAAAAAAATCAAACGAGAAAACAAAATCGTAAAATTCAACTTGAATCGTCAACAAATCTACTGAAAAATCATAACAGAAAACCACCAAGAAGATCTACTGAAAAAATAATGACAACAAGAAATCTAGATTTACATATGCTAAAGTAGCAAAAGGTATGGAAGAAAAAGTATATGATCCAACAGTAAATATTGATATGTATGATCCTACAGTACAAATATGTAGTGAAGGAAATAATGTATAATCCCACAATACATATTGATATGTATGATCCAACAGTATATATCAATATTCACTGAAGGAACAAGTATATGATCCCCCAATACATATTCTGAAGGAAAAAGTGTATATGATCCCACGGTACATATTTATATGAATCATACATATCAATATGTATTAGGTAAAAACCTAGTTTACACTTGAATACTATCCTATATATGATCCAACAATACATATTAATATGTACTAAAGGAAAACGTGTATGATCCCACAATACATATTGATATGCAATGTAGGATCATACAAAATCTACAAAAAAGAATATGATGATTTAATCAACCAAATATCATATATCTTCAGTACAAACAAATATGTATTGTACGGTCATACAATAATGTAACACAACAATAGATCTATAAACTTAAATCCATTCTCAAATAGTTTGAATCACAAAATTTCTTCTTCTTCACCAATCCTGATCCATTCTCGAATCTTCTTCTTCTCCTTCTCTTCACAATCACTTTCAAACTCTTGTTTCTCCCTTTTTTCTACCATATCTTCTCCTATTCTAATTTAAAACCTAAATATAGAACATACCTGGCACCATCACCAGCAGTAATCAAACGATCTTCAAAAAAATATCCAAATTCCTAGAGCACCAACAACAACAAAAAGAAAAACAGATCTGAGCTACACCAAAAAATAGAAAATAAAATTTGAGTTCTCAATTTAGTTTTCGTATCTTATATGTTCGTTAAATAGAAGGTCAATTTTGGAATTTAAAAAAACAACATAACATACTTCACATGTGTATAAAACTGTGATTAATTTTTTTGTCCAAAAACATAAAAATGGACCACCGGCTAAACCAACTCCAATGAGTGAGCCAGTTATTACATGAATCTTGAAAACTAGTAGTAAACAACAGTTCCTAGTATATAATTGAAGAATCGGAGTCGAAATAGTTAAAAATCAAACTCGACTCTAGTCATTTGATTTTTTTTCTTTTGATAACCGAAGGAACCGAAATAAGTGACACCTCTACCCAAAATATATTTTACTCTTAAAAGATTTTTCGTGGAATTAAAAAATTATCTCATCACCCAACATCTATATTGTAACATAAATTATGCCTATGTAAATTCATGGATTGGAAGTATTGGACTAACCATTAGAAATTCTGCAAGTACCTGTATTGGGTCAAAAAGGAGATATTATGATAGAGGACTGAATGTTGAACGTGGAGCTGAACAACTGGAGTGTTGGGATATGGAAGAAGCGGTTAATTAGGCAAAAGGCTTGGGATTGGATAAGATTATTCTAGAGTCACAGTGTGAGACAGTAGTAAAATCAATAAATGATGTTGAACCTAGTGTTCATCGGTCAATTCAGGGAACCATTTTAGATATAAAGCAAATAATGAAGAATTTTCAATTTTGGTACTGTAAATCTATCCACAGACTAGCAAACAGTGTAGCTCACTCTCTTGCAAAAAAAGGCAAGATATGAGAATAATGCTTTTGAATTTTATGATAACTTTCCGCCAGACATAATGAGTTGGTTGAAGAAAGATTATCATGATGTAAGCACTTCTATTCATTAATAAAGCCTTTTCTTATATCAAAAAAAAAATCTTGAACTACACATCTTCCCAATTTTTTCCCTTAAATCCAAAATTTATATCATAGATTGAATTGACCTAAATTTACTACTAGCGCAAATTATTATTTGTTACCCAAGTACAGCCACTAGAACAGAAGGCGTTGCATGGCCAAAAATTCGATTAATGACCAAAAAACTGCATCGTGAGCTAAATTTACTTTAGAATTTGCAATACGTTACTGTGCCTCAAGATTATCTCATGATTGGAACTATAACCCAATATTCAAACTTGTTAAATGACCCAAAATCTATAACATGACTCGGATATACTGCTAATGAGACAACAAATTAATCTTTCATGTTGTTACCTAGCTATTCTTGCCCCAGAACCTACTACGTTTCCTAAATTGTTGGGTACCAAACTTAAAACCTAGTTTCCAAGCAAAATTTCGTAAATAAATAAAACATTATTGTCAAGAAAATTGCCCTATAATCCAAAACTTATACTTAGCATTTACTTTAACTCAAACTTTGCATTATGTGACCTGAAATATACTACTTCCACATATAATTTTCCTTTTGTTCTAAAAAAAAAGTGACCAAAGTTTTTCACTATGACCCAAAATTTTCTTGGTGGCATAAAATGTAAATCTCTGACAAAGAATTTTCCATGTTCCTTATGTTGGATATTTTCAAAAAAGTTGCATTTTGTTTAACACTACGACGGGAGGTCCTGGGGGCGGCCCCCGGGCTTTGATCAACCTGACAGGTCAAGTCGCGGGGTCTATGAGGCAACGCCCCCTAGAAAGATGCAGGACAATGTCCCATCTCAAAATGGTACATCTTTTCTGTAAAACCTAGTTCGTTTTTAGTTTGAAATTGAAAAGATGCGACCTTTCTCAGTATCCACCATTGATGCCTATTGGAAGTATATGTGTAATGACCTGACATTCTACCGATACTGGGGTTTTCAACGGGTACCGCTGCGGTCATCTAGCAGTAGCTTCCCGGGAAGTAACCCATCTCTGGATTGCTCCCATCCCGAGCAGTCTTAATTATAGAGTTTTTTTGCCAACTCTTGAGCTAATTGTGCTAGAAAGGTCCGGTGTTAGGAAAGGACAAACCATTACCTATATTCCATTCGGCAAACCCTACCTGCCGAATCGGGGTATTACAATATCACCACCTTAAATTGGAGCCATCCTCAGCTTCATAATATTATTCAATCCCAAATCTCCGAGTACTTGCCCCGTTTAACGTACTCTCTCACCCTCGACAGGTGACCCGTCGTGGGCTATGATACCATTTGTAATGACCCGACCCTCCACTGATATTGTCCCCACTTAGCCACTGATAGGTTATCCGGCAGTGTGGGGTTTTCAACGGGCACCACCGCGGTCATCCAGCAACAGCTTCCCAGGAGGTCACCCATCCTTGGATTACTCCCTTCCGAGCGCGCTTAATTGCAGAGATTTTTGCCAACTCTAAAGCCAATTGTGCTGAAAAGGCCTCGGTTTTAAGAAAGGACAAACCATTACCTATATCCATTCGACAAACCCTACCTGTCGAATCGGGGTATTACAAATGGTATCAGAGCCGACGACGGGTCACATGTCGAGGGTGAGAGAGTACTATGAACAGGTTGGGTCAGTACTGGTCTCATGAGTGGCAGGAAACGTTGAAGATATGGGCTTGAATATATTCTGGAGCCGAGGATGGCTCCAATTTAAGGTGGTGGTATTGTAATACCCCGATTTGGCAGGTAGGTTAGCCGAATCGAATATAGGTAATGTTTGTCCTTTCCTAACATCGAGACCTTTTCAGCATAATTGGCTCCGGAGTTGGCAAAAAACTCTGTAGTTAAGCATGCTCGGGATGAGAGCAATCCAGGGATGGGTGACCTCCGGGGAAGCTGTTGTTGCATGACCGCAACGGTGCCCGTTAAAAATTCCACATTACCGGATGAACGCAGTGGTTAAGTGGGGAAAATATCAGTGGAGGTTTGGGTCATTATAATATGTTGGTGATGAACATGCATCTTTAACAGATGCAAATACCCTATAAATAGTGATAAATTGATCCTCGTCAAGTAACATCAAACAAACTTGTATTTTCTCTTCTTCCTAAGCATAAAAAATCTCTTAAAGTGTGTTCTTGGTCGAATCAAGATTGTACAAGTCTTGAATTCAATTATGTTGTTAATAGGGTTTCACTATATCCTGAAGTTAGTATCCAATCACCCAATTGTACTCGCAAATTATATTCTGAAGGGTCAAATATTTTCTTAAAAGAATCTGATCAAGAGCCTTGAAGTCAGAAGAACAACAATTATCTTTTAGTGTAGAACAACAATTCTTTTATTGTTTTCCGCCTCCATTTTAAAAAAAATTCCAACACCTTAAAATCTACCCCATGAGGAAAGTTTATCATGTAATTGACATGTCACATTAATTCTGCATTATGAACCGTAATCTTTTCATGACTTAAAAGTGTTGTGTGATCCAGTTTGTTCCATGTGAAACAAAATCTACATTGTGAAATTTTTTAATAACCCAAAAGTTCCAACAGGTTCGGAATCTTCATCGTGACTCAAACTTTTTATAAATCTTTTAACCCAAAACTTGCACCCATGCCTCGAATTTGCTTGCTGGCCCAAATTCAACCTCATTGATAATTTGCAGATTGACCTAAAATCGTCTTGTGATTTCATTGGAATGCCAACGACACTAGTGGCTTCTAAAAGTGTTTTCATTCTCCAATTTCAAACCCTAAGTCACATAATCTAATCCAAACCTAAGCAAGTGTTTGATATTGATTCTTGAAGCTAAAGTCTGTCATCCAAAAAACCATACCAGGCTTTTAAATGGTTGCTCCAGCTGAGCGAATACAAAGAACATCAGTTTCCATCCAATACACTAAATTCGGGTTTTAGCAATAAAAATTCGTAACGACTTTGTAATCGTTGCGAATTTGCAACTAAAGTAGGCAGTTACAAATACAGCTCATTCTTGTTACAAATTTTAACTGCTTTTAATTGTTACAAACGCAACGACTGGCAATATACATGTGCGAGCCATTTGTGTGTACAAGAACACCTAAGTGCATAGAAATAAGGATATTTCCGCCCAAAATTTAGATATATGTTAGTACCTAAAAGATTACTCCGCACCTATTGTGTAAGTCGATTATATCTTTTACTTCATTTTTACACCTCAACTATTTCCTTTACTTCGAAACCTAAACCTAAATGGCGCCGCGTACACTACCTGATGAAGAAAAAAATTTGTCGCTGAAGAACACCATTGAATAAAAATCGAGAGATTCATCAACAAATGAGATAAGTTTCATCAGTTTTGATTCTCTTGGTTCGATTGTTTTTCAGTTCGAAGGGATTCTGTTTAGAAATGTTTCAAAAACTTGTTTTAGGGTTTCAAAAACCTAATAACTTTAAATCCACTTCGAATTCCTGATTGGATTTTGAATAAGTATTTATATCGGCAATACCCTTTTCATTCTCAATAATTTGAGCTAAAATCTTTGATTTTTCTTCTAGGGTTCGTGTTTCTCACTTCTTCACTTCACTTGGTAGTTTCTCCTTGTTTCTCTCCTTATAAAATTGAATTCTTTTAGTACCCATTTATCAATTTCTTCAATCTATTTGTATTACTAATTGATTAACACACTTGTTTTGTATTTTCATTTTTATCAAAGTTTGTAGTGGGTTATGAAGAAAGATTTTGTTCAGCTCTTTCTAAGGAAGACTCAAACTCCAAATTACTGTATTAGGAATTCACTAGTCCAACTTTTTCTCCTCTCCATCTTTAAGGTTTAATCTCTATCTTCTATTACTACTTGTTTTGGTTTCTAAAAAAAACCTCATCTTTCATGCTCTATTGAAGATTGAAGATTAATGTTCCTCTTATGTTTATAGGGGATGATGTTTCTCCTAGATTAAGAAAAGGTATGCCATAAACTTACTGATATTCTTCGTTAAATATTCTCATGTGCAGTAAACGTATTTTTTATTTATTTGTGATGTTTTAGTGTGCAAATCATATACCTCAATATCTTGTTATTTCATGCCAAGCATGTCCATCTTTCGTTTTATGATTGTGTCTATGAACGGCTTTGCCACTATAATTTCATTTTTAAGAAAATATATATACCGATCATCAGATTTTAAGTTTATAACCAGAGTAATCTCTTTCTTGGATTGGTCCTTGTTTCCAATCTAATTTGTTAAGTGAACATTGTGCCCCTTTTTTTACCCTAAAATACTACTTTTAGATTATTAACAGCCAGATCGAAACCAGAGTTGGATGGCACAAAAGAGATGAAAAGTAGTATTACTGTTTTGTATAATCTGGCATAATGGTTTTGCTTTTTTTTTTGTAACTATAATGCCACTTCTTACTGCCTATTATATATATTAAAGTAAACCTATTACATAAGGTGGGAGAGTTTTTTGTGAAACAAAAGCATAGTTAAATTGAACGCGACCTAGGCATCTAGCAGATGTGTTCTAGCTAGGTCTCCTAACCTGAATGAGCGGTAGGGTTAGATGATTTTGATTGGATTTTTGAATTGATTGATTAGGTCAAGAAAGTTGGTAGTTTGGTAAAATGAAATTTTAGGAGTAAGCACGATCCATAACAAATCTTATGTTTCACCATAAGATTAAGCTAATATGGCCTTGCATTTCCTTGTACTATTGTTCAATGAATTTTTATTTTGTTTTATGTTCATATCAATTCATATTAACATTGCTTTAGTTTGTTGATATGTCTGAATTTTGGCTATGGTTGCTCTTTGTGGCAGACGTTGGATGTTCCCCTTCAAATTCTTGTGGTGTTTCCTAAGGTTGATCCTTTACGAAGTAAGGAAATGCATTGTTTTTAGCTGAGTATAAAAAATAGGTTCAAACTCAAAAATAGAAAACAAAAGGGAATGAGTTATTTGTGTGTGCCTTTAGTTGCATATTTTTCAGATCAAGTAAAAAAAGTTCTTGTATTCCGGATTGTAACCATATGGTAGATACTTTAGGAGGCTGTTATATGGTACTGATTTCGGCAATATAAAGGTCACGTTATTTATTCACCATATGGAAGAGACTTTAGGAGCAGCTGTCTTTCCATACCTCCCCAGGGCACATGAGAAATTACTTGTTGCATACTGTGAAGTAAAATACTTGTTATATATATATATGTGTATGATGTATTGTTAATTATGAAAATTAGGCTGCATGTTGTGTGTATCAAACCTTCATTTAACTATATTTTGGATGGTTGTGTTGTATAATTGTATGTTGCTAAACGACATAGACATTTCGTGGTGTATATTACCAAAATGTGTAGATTTAATGGAATCCTTTACATTATTTTATTAAGAAACAACATCATGTGGTGTTATTTCCTCTTTGTTATTAGTTCTTAATATACCACTCTATAATCTGGCTCAGACTATTAAGTCTATAACTTGTCTGAATGGTTGGTTTGTTGTTTGTTGCAGATATTGAGCAGCTTCGATGAAAGTGGGTGTGCAATAATCTAGCACAGTCGCTCTTACTGGTTCCTTCAGTAGAAATACCTCACAACCCATGGTGACAACTGAAACTTCAACCATTGGGCATGCCTCAGGCAGCAGGAATGTTTACCCAACTGAAACTTCAACCCTTATAAAATTCATTACTTATATAGGATTAGATGTCAATACGGTTTTGATATTCTTATGATGTTCTTGAAAGTTGAAATGGTTTTTATATTCTTATGATGTACTTGAAAATAGAAATAAAAATATGGATGTAAGGTATTCCAACACATCTTAGTTTTTAAGAAATAAAATATAGTTGATTTATTTTATTTTCAGATGTGCAGGGATTTTCTGATTTATTGGAGATTTTGATCATGGAATCTGGATTTTTTAAAATGGATTCATTCCTAGCCATGGCTAGGAATGAATCCATCTTTTTCTATCTATAAAACTTTCGCAACTGCTTACTGCTGTTATAATTTATGGCTAGGGATGGCCAGGAATGAATCCATCTTTTTCTATCTATATAACTTTCGCAACTGCTTACTGCTGTTATAATTTATGGCTAGGAATGAATCCATTTTTTTTCTATTTATAAAAATTTCGCAACTGCTTATTGCTGTTATAATTTAAAATATTCGTAACGCGTGTGTTGGGACTTAGCCGTTGCGTCCAAATATTGCAACGACATCATTGTCGTTGTAGAAAACCTGCAACACCGTGTTTTACAACCGGTGTCTTCTGTTGCAAGCCCATTTTGTCACGGTATTAAACCGTTACTAAACCCTAATTTTGGTGTAGTGATCGAAAAGTTGAAGCAGAAAAAACCTCTTTATAATGGCGAAAAGATCCATCGAATGTCTGTGGGACATAATAGCTTAAGCTTTTTATTTAGATCAATGGTTTTAAGAGGTACATACCCCTTTGGAAGTGTTAGTCTTTCTATCAGACATTTGTTGTGATATTCCACCCCTTTCTGGTATTCATCTTCTGAAATTCGGATATATATGATATTACCTTACAAACAAGGTTTAGGCAGTTGAACAACACAAACATCTGGTTGAGGACTCATTAAAATGGAAAAAAATCCTAACTTTAGTATTGAAACCCTAGTATTATCAACGACATGAGTAATAACAACTTTTGGAGGAGATTCGCGCTTTAGAAAATCCCATGGAAAAATAACATAAGCCATTGTTAAAGGACTTGAGGAAGAAAAAGAAGGAGGACAAATCATGAAGCCTTCAAGTCGCCCAAAAAAAAAAAAATCCTACAAAACTGGAGCTGATATTGAACTTTTTCACAACCTTTGTTAAATAATAGGCGGGGAAATAAAGGGTTTGAAAGAAACCAGCTGTTTATCTCGTTTCAAACAAGTATGAACATAAGCACATATGGTGTCTCTTTTCTATGGCTTGTCTCTTTTTCTTCAACTATTTTCTTGTGGATCTTGTAATGGTGGTGGTGATGATGAAGAGTATATTGTAGGTGATCATGTTACTAGCAATGGTATAGGTTTTAGGGTTTATACTTGGATAAACCTATATATGCATCTACTATATGGTGGTGAAGGATTTCTTGCAAGTGATCATGGTATTGGTGGTGAAGCAGAAGGGTTTGAGCTGAGAGGACCCTAGATTCATTTTAGTTATTTTTCGAATAACATATTTTTGTGAAATTTACTTTAAAAATGGATCTAGTTTTTAGATCATCTCAATCCCTTTCTAGAAATAGAAATTTTACTAAAATGCAATTTACATTTGTAGAAGTTACGATAGTTTTGACAAAAAAGATTAATTTTAAAAAATAAATAAATAAAAGAAGAAAATTATCAAAAACGCATAATATCCATGATTTTTTAGGATCTATTTCACCCAAGCTTAATTTTTTTCCCATCCTAAGAAAACATTGAAAAGCTTAGCCATTTGAAGCCTCTTCTGCTCAGATCTACTTCATGGATCTTCTTGTTGATCATTTACATCAAAACACCTTTTTTTCTCGTCTTTTCTTCTCTTTTGTTCTTATTTACATTAGTTCTAGTGTTTTTTTTTGTACATCTAATTCTCATAAGTTTGGTGGTGGTGGGTGGCGATCTTCTTCCACATCAAGAATTTCTATATCACCTTCGTCCATACCTAAATCTTCTACAACAGTAACAACCCGACTAGTTCAGACATATCTGTTATCTTTGTTATTTTGCTTTTGATTTAAACCTTGAGAAAGGGTTGGATCTATCATCGATCCTAACACTTCTGTTAAATGCATATCTGTTAATAGGTTTAGCTTTGTTTCCAAACCGCATATAGTTGTTAACATTATTATGTTACCTTTATTAGCTTTGATTCAGAATTAGGGAATGGTTATAACTCAGTTGTGGGATTTCAATTGTAACTTTTTAATTAGCTTTGATGTCTGTAAGATTATTAAATTATTATGTTCGACCTAGTCTTGTATGGGGAACTTGAGACCATTCCATTACTAAGCTTTGGATAATCTAATCTTTTTAAAAAAAGAAAAAACAAAAAAAAACTATTGCTTAGACCATGGGAGCCAATATTTGGACTTAGTTATCATCTACACCCATTTTATAAAAATAAAATGTCCCACATCGGTCACTACCTCTCTTGATCCGCTCCCTTTGAATAAGAACGTTTAATTTGGGGATATCCCATAAATTGGAGGATACCATGTACAATAAAAGAGGGTCATTTTGAAGTATTTTCAAAAAACCCTTATCCATGATAATTTCATAATCCCTAATCTATCCTTACTTAATTAGTTGTTAATTATTTGTTAGTTAATCAGTTATCTTAAATAAAAATTAAGATTTTAGTTATAGTTAGTGTCTTGTGTTATTATTGTTATTATAGAGAAATAGGTAGAGGAAAAGGAGAAAAAGAATATGTTTTTTTAGAAAAAGTGAGATTTGGGAAGAGTGGATAGAAATGAGTGAATCTAGTCAAGAATTTGATGTTGGAGAACCTTCATATCAACAAGAAAAAGGGGGTTACGTTGCATTCGATAACGATTCTCAATTGCAAGATTTTGTATATAATGAAAATTTTATCTATGAGAAATCCCTCAATCAAGACATTTATGAGCATGAAGGTTCAAGTGAAGAACCAACTCATGAAAATGAAGAATGTGAAGATTCAAATGCTCCAAACACTCAGGTATAGGTCCAAATTAGCTAGAAAGTCATTTTTTATGTTCGAATCGCCATGGATGCGCAGTGAAAAAGCTTGTTGTCGGCATAGTCGCTGTTGAATAACAATACCGACTAAGTCACGTCAGTATGGTATTCAAACATTACACAATTCTGATAGAAGGTATTCCCCCATGGAATATCTGGTTGGATATTCTGTCGATATGATATGAATACTTTGTACTATACCGACGGACCCTAAAAACATTCCAGAGTTTTTGGGAAGAAAAGATTTCCATTCAACGTAGTAGACTATAATTTACTATGACGACGGAGACCAATAGTATGCCCCAAAAGGGTTATTTTTGGACTCACAGTCGGCATAAAAAGATCAAAAAATATGTATGCCGACTGGAATTAAAAAGTGGCCAGTATTTTTCTAACCTTATTCGGCATTAAATATGTCTAAGACCACAATGCCGACTAAGACATTTTAAAAATATAATCCCTTTGTATAGTTACCTGTCAGTATTGTTGTTTAGTTATCGAGCATGCCGACTGAGTTGAAAAATAGTAAAGTAACTTTCAAAGTATGTCGTCATTGATTGTAACTCTTTCTACAATGCCGACTGGGTCCTTGTATATATTTTTTTTGCTTTAAAATGTTCTATGTCGGCATTGACTTAAGTTTTCGAGCATTTCGACTGTGAATCGTCTTTAGTTTATCTCTATTAATTTCTTGTATATTGTGGTTAGATCGTACTTGGAACAAATGCGGATACTAAACCTTTGCGAGAGTTGGGTCCAGATACTTCAGAGTACTATGCGAATGATTTGGTAAGTTACGAAATTATTTCGAAAGTATATATCGGCATTTGTTACTAGACTTTTTTTTTGAATGAATACTAGACATATAACTTGTTATGTTTATGTGTAATGTAGGAATTCACAAGTAAAAATGATGCAATCAAATGGGCTATATATACGACTCTCAAAAATAAGTGTGTTCTACTCAGAAACAATCAGGGCAAAATAACTAGGTTTGAGATGGTTTGTGAGAGAGGTGGGAAGTACGCTAGCCACAAGAAAAAAGGATATGTGTATCCAACTAAGACTAAAAGAGTATAAGTGAGTGTAACTAGAAATGATGGATGCCCCTTCAAGCTTATGTTTAATTTAAAAGGAAAAGAATGGAAGAGTAGAGTGATGTGCGGTCGACATAACCATCCGGATCCAAAGACCTTTGTAGGCCACTCCGTAGTTGCAAAGTTGAATCCGGATCAATTCAAAGAAGTAGAGAGGTCGACTAAAACACGCACCATACCTAGTCAAATCCTCAACGGTATAAAGGCGAAGGTTCAACCAACGTGTCTTCTTTAAGTATTATCTACAGTGCAAAAGCAACTATAAGAATGCGGCAATGGCAAGGAAGGTCGGTTATGCAAGAATTTATAAAGTTAACAACCGATCACAACTACACTCATAAGGAGAAAATTAGGCCGGATGACAAAGTCCTTCAAATATTCATTGCACATCCGTTGATGGCACAATTGGCTTAATCATTCTACCTGGTTCTTATGATGGACTGTACCTACAAGATAAACAAATACCATATGTCATTGTTCAACGTCGTGGGTCATACATCAGATAAGGTAACATTCACGTTGACTTGGTGTTTTATGAGAGACGAGCAGGATCATAGTTATATCTGGTCCTTAGAACAGTTGAAGTTACTTTTCCGTGGCAATGATCTTCCAAGAGTTTTGTCGGCATTGTCCTAAAAAATAAAAACAATACCGACAAAAAACTTTATCACTTTTTCCCAATCTATTCATATATCAGTCGACATTGAATTCCTAACCAAACCGATTGACTAGAGTTTTTACACAGAATCAACAAAGAGTTCTGTCGGCATTGTCTTAAAAAATAAAAACAATACCGACAGAAGACTTTATCACTTTTCCCAATCTATTCCTATATCAGTCGGCATTGGATTACTAACCAAGCCGGCTGACTAGAGTTTTTACACAGAGTTTTCATATGCTTCAGTCGACATTATCATAAAATTTCTAAAGAATATCGACAGAAGCCATGCAAAATATCTGAAATTATTCTTATGTATGACGATATGGTCTTCAAACTAAAATTTTAAGAAATCAATACCGACGGTCGACATGCAACAATATCTGGAAATTTAACCAACTATCGGTATGATATTCAAACTATAGATGTAACAAATCAGAGCCGACAGACTCAGTCGGTATGGCCTTTATCCTAAATGCAGTGCCGACTGGCACTCTGAAAATTATATTGAAGATCTGATTTTTCAATTCTAACCTATTTTAACTATTTCAAATTAATAAAAACACTAAATAAAAGATTGTGAACCACTTACCTTCTCATTGAAGTCATATCTGCAAGAGTTTGATTGTCTTCTTCTTCTTCTTCTTCTTCTTCTTCTTCTTCTTCTTCGTCAAATTGATTTTCAATGGAGGTTAATCTATCTTGAACGTTTTGTGCCGCTTTTCGTTGAGCCGCCGCAACAATTTCAGGATTAGGTCTAGTCCCTCTAGGTCATTGTTTCGCTCTAGCCATTTTCTATTTATAGATGTAATTAATCGACGACTTTTTTTTGAATTCGACCATTAATCGACGATGAAAGCGAAACAGTTATGGAGAAGTTGATGTGAAAGAGAAAGAGGAGGAGAATACGGATATAATAAAGTGAGGAGCTATTATAGAACGGTTTTGATTTTATCCCACAATTAGGGAATACTTAATTAGGATATTATTAAGGATTAAAGATAAAAGGTAACATAGTAATATCATCCCCTATAAAATATCTTCTACAACCCATTAGCAGGATTTTTAAGTTGGCCCAAATAAAAGTTATCCCCCAATTTATGGGTATCTCCAATTAAATGTTTTTGAATAATAGATTTGTTTGTTTTCATACTTGTTAATAATATTATCATTTTATATTTATGCACCTTACGAAATTCGGTAGAATAAGCTATCATAGGTCGAGACACATTGGTCATGAATGCAAAATTTATTTTGCCTTTGTACCATTTTAATGATTTTCGGTCTGATATAGAGTGGACCAGAATCTTGTTTGAACAATAGAGCAAGAAATATTATTCTCTTTTTGGTGTCATACGTGACAAGTGAAAGAGAAAGCAAGATCATAATATTGAGTTTGGCTTATTTCAAGTCCGCAGACATAATTATTCTCCTCTCTTACTGGGAGCACAATTTTTTACAATCAAAATAGTTGAATTTTTTTTTTTATAGAACTATCTACCTGATTTTAAATGTGCTTCAAAAAAAAGAAATTAAAATGAGAAATTTTGTGTTTGGGTCGTAGGTTTTGGTATGGTAGAGTGTTTGGGTCGTAAATTTGTCCAATGATGTGTTTGGGTCGTAAGACCGTCAGTCAACACGGTCAAACTAACCGACCGTTAGTCCAAAAAATTACAAGTTTGCCATTCCGTCAAAGTACTCATCAACAGCCTTTTTTGTCAAAAATTCGGCAAACATTCGGCAAAAAATCGGCAAAGATTCGGCAAAGATTCTCTGTATCAGTTTTTTGTTCAAAAAATCGGCGAAAAAAACGTCAAAAATTCGTCAAAAAAACATCAAAAATTCTCTGCATCATTTGCTTATTACGTTTTTTGTTTTTGTTTTTTTTTTTTTTTAACAAATTTGTGTTAAATATTTACCATTGCATTCAAGTACTTCCTACAATGAATAAATGTTGGCCATTCCATGCCAATATATAACTGATCTGTGGGAGAATTTGCAACACTAAACTCATCATCCTCATCTTCATTTTCATACAGATTTTGGGTGTTTTTAATGAACTCACCATGATCAATTTCTTCATGTCTACAAACCTCAGCTTCATCACTATACAAAACTAGTTGTTGATTAATGTTATCCACTTCATTGTCAGCATCAGTAGGTACATCATCCCCTTCATCACTCTCACTTCCTGTGTAATATGAGCTTTCTTCATCACAATTCTCAAGATTAAGGTTCCTTACTCTTGGAATGTAGTCTTCATCTTCAGAACTACACCCATCATTCACCAACCTGTTTACAAACAAATGATTTCATTCAAATCATAAATCAATTAGGCTTCTATGGCATTCCGATCTTTTTCTTTTCAATTTACTTCTTGATACCGGCTACCGTATTTTGCTGGTTGATGTTATTTTTTTCCTATGTAATCAACCAGATATTATGAATAAGAATTGTTGATTTATTCATCATATACAGAAAAGAAACCACAATATTAAACAGGGATCAGAGAAGATTACACACGCATAAGTATGCGTGCGTGTGCTACAGCGCTAACCAGTCGAATAAAGGGATTCTCACATTAAAACAAACATAAAAATACAATGCATAAGTTGATTAAAAGGCAAAGGTGAGGAAATTAATCATCTTTTGTTGGGGTTTTTGGTTGTCTTCCAACTCAGAATAATCCATTTTTATTAATTGAATACAGTTTGATAGTTGTTTAAAAACTCAAATCGTGATCTGTTTAAAATAAAAGCTTGGACAAAATCTCTGTCATGACTGCTCATTTAGAAACTATAACCCATCCCTGTTCATTTCTTGATTTATCTAAGCTATTTATTAGTTTGGCAGGTAATAGTTGGCTGTAAGTATTGCATTGACAGATTTTCAACCCATTATCAGATTTGAAATGCGATAGAGAATTTGATTTCTGATGAATAAAAGTCTCAATCGGAAACGAAGAGAGAATGAGAGATCATGTGTAAGCCAAGTGGTGCTCCTCTAATCCCAACACTAGCTTTGATTAGAAATTAACATTAATGTATATAAACAACCCATGTGACTATAAAGTGAATGCCAACTAAATCCTCTCTCGCTGTCTCTCAAAATTTTGATTATTCTTGATTATTTATTTAAGTGTGGTGGTTAGAATGGGGCCACCACCCTCAACCCCAGACCATAACACCAATCTTCACATCCCAACGACCTCCACCATGACCAAATGCTTCCCAACTCCCGCAACCTATCCTCCTCTCCTATAAGTTTTAGCCCAAAAGGAAAGGAATTTTAGTGTTTTTGTTGGAGCATTCCATTTCTATAATTGCAAGTACGGGGAACAAGCAACGTTTGAATCAAGTCCTACATAAAAAGGGCATAAGGCCACACAAAAAAACTAGGAAAAGTGCGACGAACGTCAGCTGGAAGTGAAACTGTTATTATAATGTGAGTGAAATGAAGTTTGTGGAGCACATTTGGACTATGCTTTCACTACCAATTTAACCCAATTGATGCAAGTGACTACGTTTTGAAAAACCGGCTGGGTATACAAATTCTGAGGCCTCCTTTTATAAAACAGTTTCCCTAACACATAGCTACAGAGTTACAGTCCCCAAAACTCAGTAGTAGTTACAGAGTGACAGACCCAATAAAGGAAATCATGAGTGAACTTCATTTTGTACAAGAAATCAGTATTTAACTAATATTTCGACCTCATGTTGACAAACCATTAGAGGAAACATCCCGCTATTTCTCTTGATCTTGAGTTGGACGACACAAACTTAATTATGTATACATGAAATAGTTGAAGCTCTACTAAGCTCCAGTTAAAGAATCAACGTCAAAATTTGTTTTGTAATACTGCTGCAAGAAATCAGGGCAAAGAAATTAGGGCAAGAGAGAGACAGAGAAATTCTTTCGAGCTGTGATAACAGCTTTTTAACATAATTTTAATGTTCATTATACTACAATTTGACATAACATAGGTGTCCAAATGGAGTCCTTCCCCATGATAATTCGTACTTTATAGTAGTTAATACTTCCACCTATAATTTAATCATAGCCTTACCCCCTCCCACCTTGTTCTGTCTATTTACTATTCACCAGTTATTAATTCAACTATTTAGCTAGAAAAAAAAAAAGGACCTCAAGAACTTAAAACCTAGTAGAAAACAACACTCATTTTTTGTCAAATATTCACATGTCTTTCTCTGCTATTCCGAAGAAACTTCAATTTGGCACCAATGACGTGTTCGAGCTTTGCATATCATCTGCATCCAAAATGACTCTCTAAAGAAAAAGGCATGCAGAACTCATTTAGACAATCTAGTTTCTACACTGCAACAATGCCATTACAAAGGTTACTATTGTGTACTAAAAAAACTTTCATCCACAGTTGCCATAGTTCAAAGGGGTCTGAATTTTGACAGTAATAAACATTTACCATGAAATGTTTACACTGATAACATTAGATTTAAACCAAATCTGACTCGGTTACTCTACCCCCATAGTTGCCTGACTAGTGTCTGAATAAGAGAATAAAAGCAAAGTGGCCCCAGTTACTTGAGATGATTAGAAAATTGCTAGAAAAAAAAAAGGTGTATAAGAGATGACTTCCTAGATGGCTTTGGTATCGAGGAGGTGTACTTGGGATTGTGAGACATCAGATTCAGACACCCCATTGCGCAAAAGCTTTAAAGATGAAAAGATGAAAGCTGGCTTAAGAGGTTGAACCACGTGCAGAGAAAAAAAAAAAATCCCCGACCCACACTGATAGGCCCCATCATTTCTTTCCATTTTGAGCATCTCGGTCAAGGTCTTAAGACTACATATTACTTAGGATTTAACCTTGGCTACGATGAATTTTAGTTAAAAAGTTTCATCTTTATTTTTCTTTTATTATTTAACAATGATCAACAAATAGAAAATACTAATAATAATTTCAACCAGGATAACCTTTATCCCTTGTATTAGAGATGCTCTTAAATTTTTGGTTTAACTTGAAAGTACATCAACAGTCCAACGCAACCTAAATCGAATGTGTCCACCCCTGACATGAGTACTTTACAAGGGGTTCTCATTTTTCACCCTCTCTGCATGTTCATATAACCATATGGCCTTACTCACATGGGCATAACCATATGGCCTTACTCACATGGGCATAGTCAGCGAACCAATGAAACCATAAGCAATCACCTAAATACCCTTTCTTCAAAACAGATCTGGATAGGGTAGGGGGATCTTGAAAAGGACAAAACGGGTAGTTAAGAAAATAGAATATGACCAAACAAGTGACAGGAATCTTGACAACAGGTATTCAATGAGAGTTGGCAAGTTGCTTACCAAGGGTGTTATTTAATTTCCCATTATCTCCTTCTTCTTCTCCTCCTCCTTCACTTCTAGTTACATACCCTACCATCACATAAATAAACAATAATTTCATGGTCAGAGATTATTCACTGAAAGAGATGACAGTATTAGAATGAAAAATATATAATATATTCAGTCAAATGGAAGTAATAAGGTCTAAGGAAGTTATCAAAAACAAAGAAGACAGGGATAGAGAGAAATCTGTTGCTATCTTCTTCTCTTGTATCTATCTATCTGCAACAAACTTATTCAAGAAGAGAGTGATCAACTGTTGCTTTCTTCTATTTCGTATCTAACTGCATTTCATATCTAACTGCATTTCACAGCAATGGTTCCTAGGTAGATTTGAAAGAGATGGCAAAAACACCCAAATGGCTAAGAAGCTTCTTGACACGGAAAAAGGAGAAGGACAAAGAAAAAAAAGAGAAAGAGAAAGGAGAAGTTAATTACCATTCTCAAACTCCTACTGAAAATCCGCCAACTCCAGTAGCCATTTCTCCTAATACTACTCCTAAAGAGAAAAAGCGATGGAGTTTTCGAAGATCTGCAGCAAGCACAGGAACAACAGCCACTGGAACACCAACCAAAGATGCAAATTCTACAGAGTCAATTCCTACCACTCCACAACCAGATACAGAACAACCCATGGAAGGATCTGAGAATGAGAAAAAAAAACATGCCATGGCAATGGCTGCCGCCTCTGCTGCGGCAGCTGATGCAGCCATCGCAGCTGCACATGCAGCTGCTGCAGTGTTCAGGATAAATGGAGCTGCCAAAGATAGAAGATCTAGTGCAATTGAAGAAGCAGCTGCAATCAAGATTCAGTCTGTCTTCCGTTCTCTCTTGGTACTAATTCTTTGCAATACCTCACTTATTTTTTTCATCTCTAATCTAACCTGGAACCATCTCATAAAATGCTGACAAAATCCATAGTTCAAAGGCTGTTTAACTAATGCAATTGTTTGTTCTTGCCAACCCAAATCTTCCTAGATTTATGAACACAATCATGAGGAAAAAAAACCAACATTGAGGGAGCATGAAGTTTCTCTTTTGGAACCATCTATTATACAGTTACAATAGCAGTTGTTTTCTTAAACTAATACACAGAAAACAGATAGGGATAGTGAAATGGAGAATTTTAGCCGTGATATGTAACAACTCTATGTGTTTCTGCAGGCTAGGAAAGCATTATGCGCGTTGAAAGGGTTGGTGAAGTTGCAGGCATTAGTAAGGGGTCACCTGGTCAGGAAACAGGCAACTGCTACCCTTCGGTGCATGCAGGCATTGCTGAGCGTTCAGGCTAGAGCTTGCGCACAGAGAATTCAAATGGTTGGTGATGAGGCAGACCAACTTATTAACCAAAGGCAATTCATTCATAGAAAACCTCCACAAGACCACCACTTTAGACAAACATATAATGTAAGCTCCTTCTGCAACTATTCCAATTCTAAGTTCACCATCCTAATCAATTGAATTGGCCTGGATTCAGCTTAATATAAGCAAGGCATCCAAAATTACTCTTAAGCAGAAATTTTCTACTTCACAAATATTTCTGTTAGATAGTTCACGAAAAATGAGATATTTCCTCATGGACATGTGAAAAGGTTTAAATTTCACTGATTTAAAATTTGATATTTCTAATGGTTAGGATATGGATAAAGGGCTAGAGGAGAATGTTAAGATTGTGGAGATGTATCTTGGAGAAATGAGGGGAACTTCAAAGGCCAGGAATAGCTATTCAAATCACACACAAGCTGATCGAATAGTAGATCATAGATTCTCAACATATTATGCTGGTAATCGTGCCCACGTAAAGCAAGATCATCACCATCAGATGTCACCTGCTCCATCTGGTTTGACTGATATGAGTCCAAGAGCCTGCAGTGGACATTTTGAGGACTATTCGTTCGACACAACACAGAGTAGCCCACAATACTACTCAACTATGTCTAAACCTGATCCAGGAAGAGTATCTTTTGGTTATTCCCGTCCAGAATATGCAGAATCTGTTTCAAGCGAATATCCATTCTTTCCTAATTACATGGCCAACACGGAATCATCTAGGGCAAAAGTTCGATCACAGAGTGCTCCAAAGCAACGCCCAGAAACTTCATATGAAAGGCAGCCAAGCAGGAGGAGGATCTCAACTGAAGGAAGGAACATACCACGTGCAGTTCGAATGCAGCGGTCATCTTCACAAGTTGGTTCTGCTCCTACTGGGTTAAATTATCCTTGGTCAATCAAGCTAGATCGTTCTACAATATCCCTCAAGGACAGTGAATGTGGTTCAACAAGTACAGTTCTCACAAATGCAAACTACTGCAGGTCTCTGATTGCTTACGAGATCAGTAAGCATTGAAATATAAAGAAGATTGTGGTTCAGAACAAGAGAGGATTACTAGTATGCATCGTTCAAAGAACTTTGAGAAAGTAGTTTAAGCGAATTTGGCCTCTGTGTTAATTTTTGCTTGCTAGTTTTGGCTGCCTATTCTAAAAGTCTGATTCTGCAATTTCATGGCTTTTGTGACTGATGCATCCCCATTGATATTAGTACTGACTGTTTTCTCATTACTCAACTGGAACTTGCATTGATTCAGTGAACATAATAAGCAATAAGTTGGATACTGGAGGAATATTCGAGCTACAACAGAGAACTGGTCACTAGGTTTCTAAGGGGGATCAAATTGTTGACTTAAAATCATGGTACCAACGTACCTTGAACGAAAATTTGAATTGAAGCTCCTTTTAAAAATTAATTCTTTTTGATTTAGTGTCTCTGTCAACCTTTTGTTTCTTTGTTGAGATCTCTTTGTTTGGGGGGGTTGGGGATGGGACAAAGGGTGATGTAAACATAAAGCACGAGAGTCCAGACCTTAACAATAGATGTTTAACCGAACAGTATTTGTTGAATATAATGCAGTGAGTAGTGAGTTATTTGTATGATACCTTTTCCTCCAGTGAGAAACTTCTGATTGGACATTGAAATATTGCCTTTCTTTCTCTGACTGCATACCATTGCCACCAAAATACTGCTTTGTCGTTTGATGGGAGAACTCTGCAAATGTCATCCCATCCTTCAAGCGTGATGACAACGATGGAATAATTTTACGTATTTCCTGACTTAGTATATCTGGCTCCTGTTCATTGGCATTAGGTCCCAAAGAATCAGATATTGTGGATTTTATAGGGAGTTGAGAGATAGAAAACCTTTTGTCCCAAGCTGGTTGCAGGAAAACAACGAAGAGTGGAGGGTTGAATGAAGCTTCCCTTTTGATAGGATATCTGCTGAATCCCCTACCTGAACAACAAAACTATTAGGAGGAGATCTCACCACATAGATCTTATTCTTGTTTCCATCAAATATTTGTAAATTATCGTGACCATCAGGCAGTGAGTACTCCTGCTCACTTGCCTCTGTTGTTGATAGTTGATAAGAGGACATAAACATGGGAGTTGTTAGAATAGTAAAAATCCCATAGTCATAATGCCACTGTTGCCATAAGTTAGAAAGAGATATTCGACAGGATGTGGCTTCATTTACACTTGTTTTCAGTTTAGATGCCATAACCGATGTTTGATCCTCGTCTCTGTGAACCTTTAATTTCTCGCTAAGTTGAAATTCACAGTTGGCTCTACCTTTTCTAGACACTTCTTCTCTAGCAGCCTCTTTCAAGAGAAGGTGATCCAGAGTTGAGTGATCATGTATTAGGCGTCCTTTTGCAGTGCACGACTCCAATATGCTTTGTTCTAGCTCCTTCCCACCAATGGCCTTATCACTCACTCATGCTAGCTGGAGTCCTATGTCCATCATGCAAAACCCAAGTTCCTTAAAACTGTTTCCCATGTTCTTAAACTTATCATCTCGAAACTTACACAAACTATCCACATTTTTCTTCCCCTCTGAGTTCTTTTTAGACTTCTCAACTGGTTCATTAGAACTGATATTAACACTTGTATCCTGAACATACTTTAATTGAAATACAAAAGAGGAGACTGCTCTATCTGGGTCTTTCAAACAAACGTCAGTGCCCAAGCCATGATCCTATAGAATTCGTAAGCAAATTAAGATTAAATGCAACTGGCTACTAGATTATAATCCATATAAATACTATGTCATAAGTTATATCACTTCAGATATTCACACATCAAAAGTTGTTGGAAAAGGGAATTGTTGATATACACTAATATATTCTTGTGATTACAACATCAGACGCATATATAATAAGCTCCATAAAGATAACTTATTACATAAAAAATATATCAAAAACTCTACTTTCAGAATCGATCAGCTCTTTGTCAATGAAGCTACTATGTACGCATGCCAATGTCCTGATGATAATAAATATCTATCATGAACAATTTTTAGGGGCACATACAACATTGAATCACACTAGATGGATTCATGGATAAGCCAAAGCTTATCTTTCTACTCATGAACCCATAACCTTTAAGAACCAACAGAAGGAGATTGATGCCACTAACCCATAAGCATAAGCCTACCAAAAGAGTTCACAAAGGGTAACTTATCGGATGGCTGTGGAGGTCATTTTTTGGCATCAAAAAGTTCTGACCCATAAGAATCATCAAAGCTTATCTGGTTTTCACTGCTGTGGTTTCCTACAACCAGATCACTTGAATAAAAAAAAACTAGATAAAAATCAGAGACTAAGCAGAATCCACAGACTTCAAAACATATCTATCATTATGCAGCTACTTCTGCATTAAATGTACCGTACCTTCTTAAAATATGCCCCTCTGCCAGGTTTTAAAGTCTTAATCATTTCAAGTTTCTGGCAAGCAAGCACTCTTTTCTAATGATTGTTTTCTAAGATTGTACATGTGGAAGTACCCGGGGCCGTAAACTACTTGAGTTAAACCCTTAAATCACTAGGAGAAGTAAAGGAGTGGTGCCAGTTTCTCAAACATTTTTAGAATCAAAGCTGGTGAGAAAATATCAAAGTCATTTCAAGAGTTATAAGTAGGGCGATGACTACCAAATTTAGTATCTTCCCGCTTTACAATAAACAGGCAAGGAAAGTAAGCACTACAATGAAGTACTGGTCATTAGAAGAATGGTTCCAGTTGACAGGTGAGGTAACTAGAGGTCAATCAAAGATTTTAAACAATCCAACAAAGAAACCAAGGAACTTCAAGAAAATGGATTTCTATTAGAAGAGTAAATGACTCAACAACACAAGCCCAGAAGAGGGTACATATAACATATTATGATTTATGAACTTCGTAATTAGCATCCGGTGCCATATACTTCATGTTTTAAATTGTCAATGCCAACAAAGTTTGAGAAAATGGAGTATTTGAAACATGCAAACTAGATAGGATAATACGAGCTGAATGACATTCCAGTCGGTCCTGCTCTCAATACATAATACATTTGCTCTTCGATCTTAATTAAGTCTGGGTAAATGGAGATTTCAAATTAATGCAAACTAAATAAGATATTACAAGCTGAAAGAATAGTGATCGCATTAGTATAGTTTCTGAATAGAACTCCTCAAGATCATTCTAGTCAACCCTCATCTCAATACATACTATTTTCCATAGATCATATAACAATATGCCAAACGATGAATGAGAAACAAATCATACATTCGACTAAATATACAATACAATTCATTCCATAGTTATCGCAATTCAAACACTTTCTGAATCTATCCCGGACTGCCATAACCTAATAAGCCAATAATTTGAAATGTTGTCCCAAATGGCTAAATGGTTGAAATTGTGAACTTAAAAAAAAAAAAAAAAAAAAGAAACTGCGAGAGAAGTATTTGAAGTTACCTTGAGTATTCTGCGACGATCGTGATGATTCAAAAGAGCAAGTTGACGAGCAAATGGAAGAAGAGTACGACGAAGTTGTGATCCTTGCGGAACTCCAGTAACAACAAGAAGACCAGGTCCAGTAGGACCTAGGGTTTCTAATATAGTTTTAGAGATAGAATCAAGTCTTGAAATGTCTTCTTCTGAATAATCAGAAGATGTTGAAGATAATTGTATAAGATCTGAGTATTGGAGTTGAAATGGCTCCAAAATCTCTGCTTCTATTTCCATCTGTGGAAGAGTATCCGAGGTTATTGACTTATATTATATTGTGATCAAATTGAAAAGTATCCGAGGTGGCAGAAGTTCGAACTTTACATTACAATTCGAAAGTAACTGGAAATGACTTCATCTATGACCCAAACAACTAACTTCCCCAAAATATTGTCCAATTAGTTTTACAACTGGGATATGAATTTACATGGGCCGACGAGGTTCTACACCTCATTTACCGTATGTTCCACCGGTGATAAATCCAAACCTAAACACAAAACTACAACAACAATTTCAGTGGGATGGCTGGATGGGTATCGATGCCAGAATGGATTAAATTAACACGAAAAGAACAGCTAGAGGACACCTAAATCATGCAGAGGCCGGTTCCATCAACAAAGATGTCACAATGTCGACCATTACGATTTGAGCACAACCTTTGGGAATCACCATGGTTCTGCTAGTTGAAACATAGGCCATGTTAATGGCGACAAAAACGGCAGCGGAAAGACAATGAATCAAAGTCTACTTCGAAACAAACTCATAGAACTTAGTGTGATTCATCAAAACTAATAGCGCCCCGCCTTGGTACATCTCAAGCATGATAATGGAAATTAAACAAAAAAATAAGATAAATATCATACAACATAATACTCCTTCCGTTTCAGGAAAAGAGTTACTTTCTCTTTAAATTTTTGTTCCAACAAAAGAGTTACTTTCATTTTTCAACATAACAAACTTTCAAAACTACCCTTGTTATTTTAAAAAATGTTATTATTATTATTATAAAGATATATGTAGTATTAAACTTTTTGTTAGGGTAAATTTGGAAATAAATTATAAAAGTTATTCTCTCTCATCTTGCCTTAACAATTGTGCAAATAGGAAAATTAACTTTTTTCCTGAAACGGAGGGAGTAGAACATAACTACAGAGAAGGTAACCAGACGATGTACGGTTTGGCAAATGCGGTTGACGGAAGTCAAACAAATTCTTTCTCAACTACAACATGCGAACATATTATTCCAATTTTTATAAACCAAATTGTAATAATGATTCAATGGGTACAACGCAACCACGAATAATTCCTTCTAGTTTTTATTCATATCAGATTATGCTTCACAAAAAAATTTGAAAGGGAAATCTAGTAAGTTCTGTGTTATGTTTCGAGTAATTGTGTAATAAGTAACTACTCCCTCCGTTTCTAAAAAATGGGCAAGGTTTCATTTAAGGATATGTCAAAAAAATAGGCAGGTTTCCATGTGTAAGTCAAATATTGTTACTTTATTATTTTGCCCATAATAGGGATGATATCTCTCTCTTTTAACAAGTTAGGGGACCATTTTTCTGTCATCTTTTTTCTCTTTAAAATATAAAAGGACCATTTTTTTTCTTTAAAGACAAATTAGAAAAAATATTAAATAAAAGAGCTTAAATGATTAATTTTCTTATTTTTATGTAAAAACAAACAAACATATTTTTAGAAACGAAAAAAATACTACTCCCTCCGTTTCAGAAAAAGTGTTACTATTATTTTTTTCATTTTAGTCTAAAAAAAGGTTAAAATGAAAAAGTGATAGTAACATTTTTACTGAAACGGAGTAGTATGTTTCAAGTCTTTTAGTTGTTCGATAATGTTCCTGGACTTAGAGGTTAATGGCCCAAGAGGTAATTACCCATACTTTATCCGTATACATATCATATCATTGTCCAAAATATTAAATAAGACACTTTAGCCAAGTGGTGAAGATGTATGCCTGCTAAGTACATGGGGTTTCCCCACAGAGTTGAAATCTCTCAGGTCAACATCAGTGCCACTTAAGATTTTATGCTTTCGTTAAAAAAAAGTGAGATTTGATATTTTAAGTCTAGATAAAATATCTATTTTTATATACTTTTATCCATAACCATGTCAATTGTTTATGTTTTAAAATTTAGTTTAGTGAAAATGATTTATATCACCTATTCTGGTGTACCCATATGCATCCAACAGGTGTCATTAAGGTGGCTTTTTGTCGAGGTGAATTTTTTTTATTTACTCCTTTTTAATTTTTTAGTAATTAAATAACAATTATATTAAAACTAATATAAATATAACTACCACTTATTATACTTATTAAAACAAAATTTTATTTTATACTTTATGTTAAAAAGATTATTTTTTTTAGGTTTTTACATCGGATATATATTCAAATAGCATTGGAGATATCCTAAAAATAATAACTAGCCCCAACAAGACTTCTTAGGCACCAGTATATCCACACACACACACAAAAGAAAAAACTACAACAAATTTAAAACCCGTGTTACTGGGTGATTAGTAACTTTTCTCTTTTTAATTACCATGAACCATACAATTGTAATTCATAATGGAAAAAAATAATATAATGAACTTGCCAAAAGCGAGACATTATGTGGTGATTAATATTCTCCGATAATTAAATTAGTGTTAAGAGGAATCGTGTATAATTTTACAATGATTAGTTTTTCTGTTTTTGCCTGCCAATAATAAGACGATCTGGTGTATTTTGCCTAGGGACTTTAAATTAATCTCAATTATTTAGCTAGATAGTTGAATCTGATTTTTTTTTTCTTTAAGTAAGTCTGCGGACGCCCGTGAATTATAAGATGGTTTTATGTACTACAAGGTAAGTTAATTTGAACGAGTGTATGTCACTGATTTATATGATGATAACGGTTATTATTTTTTGAGAGTTGACGTTAAGGAGTGATTTTATTACGATTATGAGGAAGGATCTATTGACCACCTCTGTATTTGATACTACCTCCGTTTCAGCAAAAGTGTTACTATCACTTTTTCATTTTGACCTAATTTTAGGCTAAAATGAAAAAGTGATAGTAACACTTTTGCTAAAACAGAGGAAGTATTAACTAAGAAGCTAGCATAATTGTTGGATAATACTATATGAATAGTTAGGATGAAAATAAGTTGATCTCGTATATATAGAGCAACCTATGTTATCCATGCTACACTAACAATATTTTTTCTTTCTTTTTGTTATATCTTCCTTCTACTTTTTCTCTCAGCTCTAGCCATTATGCATTTCCATGTCTATTGAAGTAAGAAAAATGATTTCAAAGTTATTTATCTTTAAAAAAAAAATCGTTTTCTGATCTTTTCGAATCGATAATCCCATTTTAGAATCTGAAACGTTAGGTTCGTTTTACAAATTTAAACATTTTATTGTATTTTTTTCATATTATTCTTAATTAAATCTGGTCTGGCTTACAAAACTTATTTTATACCTGACTTCTAACAAAACCTTTTTTTCTTAGTTTTTCCGGGTTAAACAATTAGTGATGTAGCTTTCCCCCATAAATTACTTACTCCTCTAAACTTTATTTTATGCTGAAACGGTCCTAAGGTGTGTGTATGTTTAATCCTGAAATACCCAAATGATACGTGTTGTGGATGCAATAAATTACTTTAGATTTTTTTCACTAATACTAACAAATAATATAGCAATCGTTCCCACGAGGAACTGTGTAATTGTTATAAGTTTTTAACTTCTTATGTAACCAAAGAGGGTTATAGAATTACTAAACTAATTAAGCAAAAATAAATAAAGTAAAAACAAAATAAATAAATGGTGACATCAAGGTGAGAAAATACGTATTGGTTAATGGTTTCATCTTTCGTCACTGAGCATGCTCTTAATCGATTAGAATTAACATTCACTCTCTATTTATACCAACATCCCTATAGCACCTCATCGAGAGCATACTTCGGTAAATTCCTTATGTCATCACATACCATAGCGAAACCATAGCGATGAATATGAAAATACTACTTAGCGAACAACCTAATGCAACTTGTTATTAAGTTTAATCCTCCAAGAGCATTAGGTTCTTTAAATTAGGCTAATCAATGCAATAGAATTACTACGAGTATTCTATTTAACATTGGTCAGGCTTCTACATGCAATTACAAAAAGGTTTTGAATACAATTAGTAATCACACTATGCTACTTATAGTGTTCACTTAGCATGTATCCTCAAAAACACACACATTCACTCATACATGGCGATATTAAAAGTAGAACATGACATGTAAAAATAGATCTTGAACATCAACAATAATCATCCAGATTGATTCACATGTTTAGGACTTCCAGCTACATATAATATGAGAATTACATATTCATGTTACAAAGAAGAAGAAGAAGAAGAAGAAGAAGAAGAAGAAGAAGAAGAAGAA
>JAJJMC010003991.1:7003344-7023992 GCA_023531435.1 Papaver californicum | reverse complement strand
AAGAAGAAGAAGAAGAAGAAGAAGAAGAAGAAGAAGAAGAAGAAGAAGAAAGAGGGTGGTTTCCCCCTAAAAGGTTAAACCCTAGGTTTATGATGTATAAAATGTGATATGAGATTAGAGATGATGAAAAGATCTAGAAGGTTCATTGTTTGAGCCTTATATAGCCTCCAATATTTGGCCATCAAGTATCCTCTCTATCTAGGCTTTAAAAACCCATTAGGACTATGTTTCTTTGATTTAGAAGTAAATTTCATGTCTAAATATGTCCCATGTTTGGCTAAGACCTTTGGCGAACTTCTTAGCCGAACATTATCTCGTACACTAAGTCTTTCAAGCTCGTTTTGCCCGTAATTTCTTCGTCTGGTGTCCGATTGACCTCATTCTTTTTGCATTGGATTCATCTCTTCGTTATCTACAATATGGAGGTACCTCCTCCTGGTTTCGAACAAGTTCTAAGTTGGTTTATAATTCTTCTTTACTTGTAGCACTTCAATTCCTCTTAACACTTTTTAAGTCATTTCCACTTCATTTGGTTGATTCGTCATAACACGTGAAACAAAATAGAAAACAAGAGAAGTATAACGTAGAATCCAAGAAATGTAACTAAAACAAGTACGAAATTGACACTCAAAACATGTAGATTATGCACCTATCACCAATCACCCTTACCATTTTAAGTTCAGCAGATCGTTATAATCCTATAATGGACGATTGAATTTATTTTAAAATTCAGCCATTTCCAAAACCACATGTCACTAAGAACATAAATGACTCATATAATCTCATATAACATGACACATCCGCAGAGTCAAACACTAAGAACTTCCTACTACTATCCAACAATAAATAATGAAGAAGAAGAAGAAGAAGATTTTTTTTTTGTTGATAACGGAAAAAATGGTGGGGTTTCAGGTTTTCTTTAAACCTGTGTTTCAATTTGCACTATATCAAATTACATAATTTTGAGTTAAATAAGACCAATCATCAAATTGGTTTAAATTCCTCACTGTTCAAACCTAGTTTTATACTTTCCTAATCAAACCTTAAGTATTACAATTATCTATATATCAAAATACCAAAAAAATAAAATAATTGAGGCTTCACTTTAGTGTTCTCTGTTCCTCCCATGAACTTTCCCCAGCCTTTCTTCTATGTATCTAAAATTTAATTCCAATCTATCATAAGAACAATTTTATCATGAAAACATCCATTTATTCCCGACCGAGTTTCTAGCGTTTTAATCATCATACAATATCATCCATGGGTACAAACTCGAAAACAAAGGTATATATCTAATTGGGATTTGAAGTTTATATTTTGATTTGTGACTTAGTTTGTTTGAGTTTGTTTAGTTTAGTTTTAGGGGAGAATATATAAAAATGAGTGTTACATTTGTATCGATTATCACCAATTACGACACTGCTTGCCTTTTGAGTTTACTAAATCCCTCACCATTTTTAACATCATCAACACTAGAGCATTAACATTAGTAAATGTATAAAGTGTTTTGCAACTCTGATGAACTAATCAAAAACATTGCTAGCCTTTTTAACATCATCAATACCAGCATTAACATTAGTAAAGGTATAAAGTATTTTGCAACTCTTACAAACTAATTAAGAAAACTGCTAGCCTCCGGCGAACTAAGTGATTTATGATTTAGTTTGTTTGAGTTTTAGTTTTAGGGGAGAATACATAAAAATGAGGGTTAAATTTGTGTCGATTATCATCAATTACGACATTGCTAGCCTCTTGAATTTGCCAAATCCTTCACCATTTTAACATCATCAACACCAGCATTAACATTACTGAAGGTATAAATTGTTTTACAACTCTGGCGAACTAAGCAAGAACACTGTGAATTCCTGTGTGAAGTCAGCTTAAAACGTCCATTATAGTGATATGGTTAACTTAAGTGAATGGCTAGATGATAAAACACGTGAGGAGTAATTCTGTAGATACTGTAGAGAACTTGGGACTGTGAACAGATTTCGCGTTGTCGGTATATATTATAAATACTAGTTTTATGCCGGTGCTATGCACCAGGCCTTTTTTTGTATATATAATAGTTTTTGAGTTCCCCCTGCTTGACAATGAGGATATACTGTTGTTGGAAATCTGATAATATGCTTTATCAAAGGACATCACTGGTACAATTAAAAAGTTTACCACATTCCTAAATGTGAGAAACAAATTATATGTTTGGTTTTGAATAAATATCATCAAAATAAACTAACTTGTACATGAGAATTCTTCGTCCGAATCAGAATTTCCATCTTCAACTTGTTTCATGTCATCGTCTTTTTGGTTTAATACAATATAATAATACAAACTAGTAGCAAAAATTAAATTACATAGAACCATCACCACTTTTCTTATTACATATGTTGATAAACTATTACCATTTAACATGTAATTGTAAACAAAAAGTCTTTTTATTTTATTTACATCCTGAGATATGATTTCTTATATATTTGAAGCCAATATAGATAGTTAGTTCCAACATCAAAAATACACACACACACATATATATATATATCAAATTATTAACATAACAATTAAAAATCACCTTTTCTTTTCTCTCTTAAAGAGTTTCTTTCTATTTGTATGACATCTTTGAATCATGCGATTATCCAAAATTTTATTTTTTGACATATTTGTTCCATAAGTTAAACAATGTAACTCTCTAAATACAATCATATAGCAGTACCAATTACAATAAAAATTGAAAATTATCACAAAGTCATTGGACCTCGAAAAAATAGCTACAATTTTCCGTAATACTTATGTCTCTGTCAAACTACTAACAAATAATTCACAACCCATGTTCCGAGTCATAGCATATCCGATACATACTGTGAGTACATACAAAGAATAATAGAACCTAATCGAGAGAGGAAACACATAAATCAATCATAATATTTTCTTATGAAGTCATAAAACTATGTTAGGCGTTAGCTTTGGTGAGTCATGGCTACAATTTTCTTTCATACTTATGTCTCTGCCAAACTACGTAGAACTATCAATTTTTTCATTATGTTCCGATTCAAGGGGATTGAAATATATGGCGTGTTCGGTGCAAATAGTTTGTATAATACAAATGAAGGAACAATACCATATACTTGCAAATTTGAGAGCTATGTTAAATTTGATTGTAGTTTGTATAGTGGGTTTGTGCGTTTCAAAATTGCTAATTTTCGAGTTTACAAATTGTCGGTGTAACATTAGGAGTGACGACGAATAAAGGAGCTTGTGGTGGTAGGTGGTGGTACCGTGAGGATATGAACTTCTTGAAGACGCTAGTTCTGTGTACGATGTCCCGGACCCGTGTGAAATCCTATTGCCGTATTATAACCTTCGTATGGTAGAATATCCTTTGTTCTGTGGGTGAGGCTTTCGCTGGAGGTGTTGACGCCGTGAGTATGTTGGCATCGTGAGATCTTCAATAGGATGCAACGTAAGTGGGGACCTCAGTAGAAGTTAGGACTTCATGGAAAGTGCTCTCTTGTGACGGGCTTCATGGCTTGGCATTTCTTACATATTTCAGAATACGTCTGACTCGTGTCTGATGTTGACTTATCATAGCCATATTTCAGGAGAAGATGAATTCTTGACAGCAGCTTGTAATCTCATATACCAGATGTTGAGAGTAGAAGCTTGAGTCTGAAATGGTCAGGATTTTTGAACGTTCATTATGCACTGGAGATTATCATAGCTTGAGAATTCCGAATTTAATGTGTCTTCCATATTTGACCTGTGTGGTTGAAATCAGCAGCATCAACAACAGAGACGAAGTTTCCACGCCATGATCAGATTAGAAGAGGAAGCTTACGAGTTGTGGAGGTACTGACGTACAGATACTTTCGTCGGGATGATGCGAGCGAGGGTTCTTGTTGCTACTAATATTGTTGATTAAATACTCTGGTTGAAGGAGGTGACTTCCTTAAATCTCTAAAACCGAAGAAGTCCTCAGTACCCAGGTGTAACTACTTTGGTTAGCTACTCGACGATGGATGATTTAATAGTATCATCATGAGTCCATCCCTCTAGGGTTTGATCAGGAAAAGGAATCCAGGAAGGTTGACATCTCCTATTGTTGTTGTTATCTTTGCGCGTCATGGATGAATCAAGAACTTGAATTGAATTTGGAGTCCTTGTTGGTTCCTGAGCTGTTAAATTGCAACTGGGATGTTTTCCCGAGCATTGACTGAATGAAATTGTCTTATCCTGACCCTTTGGTTTATAAGATTGTTTTACCCTTTTGGATGTGATGATGGAATGCTCGAAATGTTCACATAGGTGAATTCATAATTAAAATGTTGAGGGTGAAGAGGATGAGCTGAAATATGTCCTGTTGCTGACATGTTGCTACGGGTGTCTTTGAAGATTATGTTCCCAGAGGTGTCTTTTGAGCCATCTTCTGAATATTTGACTCTTACGAGTGTGTTGCGGTGAGAAGTCCCTATCACACTTCTCTTTGATTCCCGAAGTTATATTTTCTGGAGTAAGATTTTAACGCCTCTCAGTCTCGTCAGGGGTTGCAGGCGCCTATTAGATCTGACGACGTAGCTAGAGAGGTGAAGATACCTTTACGACATGTCATTGGAGAGTAAAAAGGCCTTCTCAAGGTTGTGAATCTCTGGTTGACCCTCTCTAATTGGCTGGAGGGGTTCTTGACAGTGAGGGGATCTTTTGCAAATCTTCAATCCCCACGTGTGGTTCTTGCGATCTTTCAGATACAGTTTGTTGAAGTTGGTGCTCCAAGTGGTGCCATGGCGCAAGATGCCAATGCAATGAAAACTGCAACAATTGAGTATCTGAACGCTGGAGTTGACTTTGACTTTGAGTTTGACATGAGCCGACTCTTGGAGGAAGATGAGACATCTAAACTTATTGTCGAATAGTTTTGTCGTCATATTTTAGATGTTCAGGAGAACTTGAAGGAAGTAGGCGCGTCTTCATCTTAGCATCGATTACCAAGGTTAGAGATGATGCTGAAAGACTATCCTGAGAGTTGAGGCTTATAATTGAAGCTTTTGTACAGGTGGAAAGATCATGTACTGATGGTGTTGAATCAGTCTTCAAAGATCTTTTCTAAATAGTATGTTTTGAGGGTTTTTATGTGTTTCCGAGTTCTGTATTTAGTTTGAGATTTTGAGTAGGTAGATTTTGAATGGTTTGCAAGGATTTTCTAGGGAGATAAATAATAATTTGTTCAATTAAATAAATTGAAACTCTAAATATACATGCAAGAAACTGTAAACATTTTGAAGGAATTACGAATGTTGCATAAATGCAGGGAAATATTGCTAGGGGTGATATAATGTTTAAGCCTTGACAGCTTTGTCAGGGGTGATGTAGTGTTTAAGCCTTGATATCTTAAGACGCTTTCCACATACGGCTATCCATGTTGGCTTATCAATATTGACTAGTTTGTAGTATCCACCTAACATAATTTTAATGACCAGATGTGGTTTCCTCAGGAGAGACAATAATGTCTCTGATTTAGAAAAGAGGTGGGTTTTGGTATCTCAGGTTGATGATGCATTCTAAGGATGATTGGGGTTATTGGTTTGATATTCTCAGTAGAGACGACTCTTATCCATTTGATAAATTTTCTTGGAAAGGATCAGCTTCCCATTCACGTCGTCAAAGCATGCTGAGGTTGATACTCGGGTCAAGCCCCCAAGCCTTGGTGAGACGTGGAACAACTGACTGTAAAAGAGAGTTGCTAAACAAGAATTACTTGTAAATGAGATCCACGTGCACATGGCATCATCTCTCATCTATGCAATTGTTTAGCATCCGGATCCGTTGTTTGGTGATGTTCTGGAGATGAGCAATCCTTAGGGTCTGGTTGCTTGTTGGCACCTAAAGGAGGGCTCCTTGGTGATGGTTTCTCCAGAGATGTGTTGAACTTTGTCTTGTTTCCGGACTTGTTTTTCAGAATCTTTGATTACGGTTGGTGAGAATGTGGTTTCGTGCCTGGAAATTCCCGCAGCTCTTAGAGTCTTGATAGTGATGATATTGAAATCGATGTCTGCATCGATTAGCGTTTGCTCGAACTCGATGTCCTTGAGGCAAGCAGCAGTGAAAAGTCCCCAACTAGGCTTCTCCTGAGTCGATTGTTTTTCTGAATATGCGTCTCAAGCCATTGCATTCTCTAGTGGGATGATTGACGAATCTGTGAAAGTGACATTACTTCAGACTTGACATGTCCTCTTTGGTAAGCGGCTGTCGCATAGGTGGTAACTTGATAGCTTCATTTTGTATCCATAATTCTATAAGTTCGAGGACCTCGTCCATGGGAAAGGAGAAATCTGAGATTGTCAGATCTGTCTTGATTTGTTGTGTTTGACGCGGAGACTTGACTAAGCTTTTCCCTTGAGTTGGCGATGTTGCTGGAGTCAATGTGCTGCGTTTTTCCTTTGATGCCAATAGAGGTTTTTCTTTTCTCTTGGACCCTTCATCAACGACAATACATATAGAGTGTTGGGTTGAGTATTGTTTGTTCACCAGACATCTATTCCCACAAATTTTTTCATGACTTTCTTTTCTAGCAGGCTTTGTTCTCTCCATTGGGGTAAGAGTAGTCGTGGTTAATTGTTGAGCATCCTCCTTGGGTTCAGTGATGGTTTGTAAATACCAATTTTCCGACAAGGCTTTGCAGACTAGTGTCATGCTCTCGTCGTAATGATGTTGATTGCAATGAGATAAGTCTGAAAAAACTTCTTTTTGGACTTGAGAAAATTATCTTGAGTCTTTGCAGGCAACAAAGTTAGGTTGATGGCTCCTTTCTGGTTCTCGTTCAGCAGGAGCGTGGACTCTATCTGTTGGTTTTCTTAACAACTGATTTGTAAGAATTTTCAAAAGTGAGAACAACTCATTCTGGATCTTGATGATGTCGAATTGATTTGTTAAGACATCATTTAGGATTTGCTTCAGATCAATTATAGTGGTTGGTTGCCAAGCATACATGGCCTCATAAGCGATTTGATCGGGTGAGATGAATTCTGGAGTAATAGGAGGGACCCCTTAGGGGCCGGAAGACATGAGATTAAAATTGAATGCTTCTGAACTTCCCATAGAGTAAGATTTCTTGAAAATTGAAGAATGAATTTTTATAACCGAGAGGTTGATCTCCCGCTGCGGTCGCCAATTGTTTGTACCTAAAAATTGCTCTCAGGCAAAACAATATACTGTAGAAGTACTTTTTAGGTTTGAAGATCAAAATCGTACAAAACAAATCCAAATAAGTAGGATATTTGTATTTGTTTTCCTTCGGTTACAAAGAGAGGAGATAGGTTGATCTTAGGGGAGGAAAGCAAAGAAAGTTGGAGGAATTGTGTATAGAATTGTGTGTTGTGATACAAAAATAACAGAGTTTGTGAGAATGATTTTCTATCTCTTCTCTGTCTGTGGCTTGTTTCTTGTTGTTCTGAAATTGGTTAAGCAGCCTATTTATAAAGTTTTGAGACCACATATTTTCCTTGTAAAGTAGTGGTAGTTGTGGGGAGATGGATAAGTGAAGGTTATTGGAATAACCGTCCACTTTGTCTCTGGGAAGTTTCTGGAAACTTCTTAGACCATGACTCCAGTATCTCTTCAACCGCTCCAACTTACCGCTTACTTTATAACTTCCTTGTCATGGGGTAGTGCTACACCCATGTTATTGTAAACCGCCAGACCAAAACCCCATGTTTTATCCCCCTATTGTAATATGATTTGATGCCTCGTAAGATTTGGTGGGGTCATGGCTTCAAATCCATGAGCCTTGTTGTGAAATAATATTTCTAGTAGACTTTATGACAATTTTGTCATAGTAATGGCTTAAGTAATAGTACTAGCTTGATAGAAGAATGATGCTAGCTTGAGCGAAAGAATAACACGGAAGAAGCGTGGCGCGGTAGCAAATGAGTGTGGGACCCAGCAACAATGGAGCGTGGGCCCAACAATGGTCGTGACAACATCAATGGTTGCGACAGTGGAGCGTGGGCCCAGCAATGGTCGCGACAGCAACACAGGCGCGTGGGCCCAGCAATGGAGCGTCGACCCAGCAATGGTCGCGACATCAGCACAAACACGTGGGGCCCTACATTGGCGCGGTAGTGGCACGGAGCGTGGGCAGCAGCATCACAGAGCTAGCAGCTGCATAGAGCGTGAGACGCGGGCAGCGGAGCGTTGGCGCGACAGCATCGCTAGCGTTGATGTTAGTGCTGCTGGAAGCGCATGCACTGCTGCCAGCATTACTGCGGCCCCAGCTTCTTTAGCGCCTTGGCCATACTTCTCCGTGGATTCGTTGCTTTGTGGCTTTGGTAGACTTTATTGTTTTTGTCTCCTTTATTATTTTAACACGTCTGTGTTAGAAGTGAGGCTAGGGCTTACTAAAGCCTGTACTTGTTGTTGCAAGTGTTATTTCCTATATGTTATTATTTATTGGCATTGACTAATGCCATGACCATGATTATGGCCTATTTGGGATTTCTTAGTTTTATGAGATTTAATTGTTTGGCATTTACAGAACACCTTCAAGAGATTCGGTCGTGGAAGTTTGCAATCTTGAAATTATATTTGATGCGATTCTGTAGTTAGATGGTATTCATCTGGTTGGCGTTTTATTCGTATATGACATCGCTTCTATTCTGAATATTCACATTTTTGTATAATCAACCTTTCTTATTAATACAGATAGTTTGTATGGATACATTTATATTTAGGGATAATTGGACTGTAGGTCCCATTAAATGGTACATCTTAGCGTTTAGGTCCAAACTTTGTCCAGCTTTGAGTTTAGGTCCCGGTCAACTAAAGGACCAACGTTGACTCTGTTGACCGTCCAGTTGAGGGTTAAAAAGTGAAATGACCAACTGAAATCGATTGTTTGAAATATTTACTAACTCTACCACGTTAAACACGTGGCAGAATCTCAACCTTCTCTTTTCTAATCGGCTCAGAGGAATCTCGACCTTCGCTTTGTCTCCCCTTTTCGTCTAATGTGTGAACCAGAGAGAAATTAGAAGAGAAGAAAAATATAAGAAAACAGATCGAGCCAGAGAGTTAACACTCAATTTGAGAGAGAAGAAAACACATTAGAACCATAGATTCATAGAGAAAAGAGAAGAAAAAAGATCGAGCTTCCTCTCTACTTGATCAAACACATTCAGAAGAGAAGAAAAATAGAACCAGAGAGAAAAGAGAGAGTGAGAAGAAGAAATAGAAATTAAAGACGTGAAAAAGGTTGATTAGGTATGATTAAATCCAACCCACATGTTATTTCAATTAAATGATATGATTTATTATATTTATTCTAAAATCTCTGAAAATTTCCATTCAATTTTGAAAATTAGGATTCATTCAATTTGGGGCTTTTCTAAAATCAGGGTTCATTCAATTTTGAAATTAGGGTTCATTTAATGTGTAAAATGGGTGATCATGAAGCTACTGATCATATTTCTGTTTCTTGAATGCGATGTTGTTGTTGTTTTCCGTTCATACCCTGAAGGTGGCGATTCCTTGTTATTTCGTATGTCTTTTTCATCTTTAGGTTTGTGTTGCTTGTCAAAGGAAGGAGGATGGTACCAAAAATCTGTCTCCCGTGTTTCTTTTTTCATCTCATCTGTGTCCGTTTTCTTGTTTTCCTTTGGTTACTGATAGCAGCATTCGGTAGCTTAAGACGTTAGTTTGCCTACCCGGGTGGCATCTCTCCCGCAAGTAATTATAATCAATTCCTTCTCCACCACCTCTTATCTTTCTTTCTTCCGTTACGACCTCACTCTCAACCCAAGAACATTGTTAGATTCAGTGAAATTAAATTTAGGTATGGAGTAAAATTTCTAAATCAACTTCGAAATCTTTACTCATGGTTGACAACATACTCTTTCTCTCTATCTTATTTCTCAAAAAGAAACCCTGGAATAGAAGATTTGGGTATTTCTTCCAACTTTTGTATATTTTTTTTCTCAAGAATTTTGGGATTGACCTGTAATTTCACTTTTTTTTCCCAGGTGGACTAACTGAATCTTCTTCTACAGCAAAAGGTCTGTGGAGATTACTGGTTAAATCTTGTAAAGTAAAATAGGTTTGATTCTGATTTCATACATTCAAACTTGAGTTTTCAGCCATCAAAAGTCATGGAAACTGCTAGATTTGTTTCTCTGATTTCATTTACATCATATTTAGTGCCTCCTCCCAATTCCAAGTGCTTGTTAGCCACTAAAAGATCTCTATTCTTCTCAGCCATGTTTATGTTTGATAATACTTCTTTATTATATTATAGTTTTTATGAATGGATATATATTGCACAAATTGATATGATATGGACTACGTCGGGCCTAAAATTTAAACTATATTAGACACATATGATAGCTTAAATGCAGAAATGCTGAAAATTGATCATGTTTCATTGAGTTCAGTTTAGTATTCAGTCACTCTCAAAAAAAAATTCAATTGGTTGTCCCCGATGTTCCTAAGTTTGGTACTTGTTGTCAGATTTTGTTCGTCATTTATTCGTTACTGACTTCCACTTGTTTTCAATTTTGACCATGTTCATAACAATACTAGTATTCAATTTGTTCTTCTTTCACTTACTACCCAAGATGATTTTGGGAATTTAAGATCTACCAACAACTACTTGGACTAGGGGTCATTTTTTCCTTCTTTTTTATTTTTGTGACTCCATTTCCTATGCATTTTGGTTTTAGGTGCTCATGAACTAAGTTGTCTTTTGTACCTTTAATTGATTGAACTGTGATATTGCTAGAATGTACTGCAAAGCAAATTGGTGCTTGAATTATCTTGTTTGCTCGGATGAATTAAACTTTTATATGTGTAACTCACTTGGTATATCTGAATATTGATCTCAAATATTGACTTCATATTATGCTAATTTTTCTAATATTTTGGATGACTAATATTTGTGTTTATTCCATTGTAGGTATTATGGAGGATGATGGTAGAGGTCAGAGAGGTGTTGGGAGAGGTCGTAGAGGTGGAGGTATCTTTTCTTCAACAACTGGCAGTGGCAACAGGCGTAGACTGAAGGATTGGATGGGCACACCTGAGCAATGGGCAAGTGATGAATGAATATTAGTTTAAATTTAGCTTTTTGTTAGTTAAATTGGTTAAAACAGACGATCTATTAGCCATTTTAAACTTGTTAACTGTACTAGTTAAATTTGCATCATGAAACTTGTTAACTGTTCAAATTCATGAAACTGTTAATTGTGCTAGATTTTAAATTCAACTAGATTTTAACTGTTAATTGGGCTTGTTAAATTCCATGTCACACTGTACATGTATACGTTTATAATTACTAACAGTTAACAATTTAAGACAGAGAACAAGTAGGTAAGATGAGGAGTCCTAACACGTTTAAATTTAACTTGATTTTCACAGTTAATTGAGGATTCAACTGGATTTTAACTGTTAAGTGAGGATTTTAACAACTGTACACGTTTTATTCAAAGTCAACGTTTTAACAAGTGAGGATTACTAACAGTTAACAATTTAAGTGAAGATTTAACGGACGTTAACAGACCTAAACGTCGTTACTTGTAACTCTCAACTGGACGGTTAACAGAGTCAACGTTGGTCCTTTAGTTGACCGGGACCTAAACTCAAAACTGGACAAAGTTTGGACCTAAACGCTAAGATGTACCATTTAATGGGACCTAAAGTCCAATTATACCTTATATTTATTCCATGTATCTGAGCAAAGGTAATTTTACAATTTTTTTCTTTGTTAAAAATCCACCATCAATATATAGTCATGTTATTTATTTAGTAGGTTTATGAGTACCCCTAAATTATATTACGATCTCGTGTACTATATGAGAACTTACTTTGGGTGAATGCATGTCTACCCATGAATTATAACATGGTCTCGTTTATTATAGGTCTCGTATACTATAAGGGGAGGTACTTTGAGTGAGTGGTTGTACAATTAGTGGACCAATGGTTGACAATTGCCCACCCAACGCAGTTGGCTCCGAAACTTAGTTAATATTGTTAATAAATAAGGCTCCAAAGCCCATTATTCCTTGATAGCCTACCTATGACAAAAGTTTCATTCCAACAAGGAATTCTAGATTCAACACTGTTTGTACACTCATAAATTATTCTATTTTATTGATTAAAAAAGAAATATTGATACAAATAAATGGAGCACATGGAAGGGTTCGAACGAAAACAAAAATACAACACACAAAAATATTACACTAGGAGATTTAAAACTCAAAGACCAAACAAACTTTAGTTACTTATTTTTAGGGCTGCATATCGGGCGGTTAGTTCGGTTTTGAACCAAAACCAACTACCAAACCGTCTATATGTGGTTTTTGAAACTCAAAATCATCTACCGAACCGAATCAGATTCGGTTGGATTCGGATTTTTTACGGATTAAACCGTATCAACTATCAGATGAAATATTTTCCCCGACCAGATTGAGCCTACTTTTCGATCTAACACGTGTCTTCTACCTCTCTCTCGATCTAACACCTTTCTTCTACCCATCTCTCCCTTAGACACATTTTTCCAATTTCGCTTTATCTTTCTACCCGTTTTTTCTTCATCTTTTTCTCCATTTCTAACCAAAGAAATCTCAACCCTTCCTCACCATTGATATAGATAAATCAGTAATTCTAAATGTTATTTCAAGCATAATAGCAAACCCTTCTTTTGATTCTTCTTCTGAAATCCCTCAAACTCAAACTCACTTTTCAAGTTGTAGATCTCAAACCTACTTGGAACTAGCAAACCCCAAATGCATTTTCTATAGGGGCTCTGTCAAAATCTCTAAGGATATCTATATATATAATCATCTCATGTGATTACTTCAAAGCTGTTCGTTTTTAGTTTTTTTAGGGTTTGATATTTTTGAGAAGTTATTTGAAGATTTATATTGGTTGGTTAGTGTATGTAATTGTCAATCTAAGAAGATTTAGATTCTAGGGTTTCAATTCTTGAATATAAATCAACGAGAGTGAAGATGGAATATCCTTCACAGTTTAAGGTATTTTTTTTGTATTCTTCTGTGTTTCGGTATTTCTTTTTGCTTTTGTTTGATCATTGAATGTAAATTTTATTGATAAGAGATTAGCTCTGATTTTTTCTTTCTCTTGATGGGTTTAGTTGGGGTTGTGAAACTTGTATCCAATGATGCAGTTAAGTTTGTAGCTGAAGTACTAAGAAATCGTCTCTTCTAAGGGTTTTTGAAGATGGTGGGTTTTGTGATGATTTGTCTTTCATTTGTTCTGAAAATCATTTTCTTGCCATTTCATATTTGGGTTTTTGTATATCAGGGAACAGAGTTGGTAGGAGTACTGAGATTAAATAAATGGTGTTACACTTTAGGAGTAGAGTCATTCATAGCTCAGTATGGCAAGGTATTTTTCAGTTGTTTAGTTGGTTAGTTACTTGGGTATAGCCGTATAGGTAGTAGATGGAGGGTTAGGATGAAATATAATCAATGGTAAAAAGAAATTCAGTTTATACAGACGGGTTTGGTCGATTTTTATACTAAATCTGTGAACCGAACTATCATGAATTCACGAACCATCATGAATGGTTATTTAATTTGAAAACCATATACCAAACCGCAATGGTCGGGTTTGATTAAATAAATCACGATTTTATCGGGTTCGGTCATGTTCGGTTTTTCTGATCGGTTCCTGTGTAGCCCTACTTACTTTTACTTACTTTATCTAAGTTTCTCTCTCCTCTCCAACGATTTAGGTTTAGAAAAAAACTCCATCGGTGCTCTTCGTTTTTCCGCTCAGATCTGTTAGTGATTAGGTAGTCTCTCTATAGATTAGTTAGTATAGAGTAGCTTAATTTGGTGTTTTCTTTATGTTTTTTACTTGCAGTTATGTAAGGTTGTTTCCCTTTAATGGGTTTATGTTTCTGCCCTTCTATGGGGTTTCCCTTTTAGTTTCAAGAGCATCTTCTTTAGGTATTAATGGTGGTTATCAGTCAAGGTTCATGGAGTATTTATCTGGTGATGAAATCCGTCGAAATTCATCTCAGAGCTCAATATCATGGTTTAATCACTCTGTGTAGGAGTCCATCTTACTGAAGAAGACCTTCGATCGAAATGGTTGGCGTATGTGCCGAAAACCATTCCTTCTTCGTTTCTATCGGATCTCTCGTACATGTTTTTGTGCTTCACCAGAGTTCTTTTTCTTTCTCTTGTCGGAATTTTCGTATTTATCCTTTTACGGTATGTTTCTCTTTTGGTTATTGGTGTGTTCAATGTTTCTCTTTTGGTTATTGATGTTTTCAATTCTTTTGTAATTTGGTTCACCATTAATATAAAGGAGTTTTTTTTATAGCAAAATTGGATCACAAAGATGCCCACAATTAAAAGACCGCAAAAAGCCTAGTCTAAGCAAACGACTTACTTCCGAAGTTTGAAAATCTGGTGAAAATTCACTGACACGAAACCACTGCCTCCATTGTAGATATTATCGTTCCTCTACTGCCTCATAAACATCGGCTCATCAACTTAACCGTCACCAGCTCCCCATTCCAAAACCCTTCCCTGATACTTCTCCACTTAACCACCTAATATTTCTATTTGAAAATCTCCATATACTTCTCTGTGAAAATATCATAACTTTTTACTACCTCATCCACCCATAAACACATAACCTGATACATTTCCATGGAAAATATTTCTCTATCTCGTCCATTATAAAATAATAATTAACATAAAAGACTTAAACTTGAATTCAGTTATTTAGCTAGATAATTTCGACATGACCCTTTTAAACTTCGGTTTGGCTCTTCACCGAAGAGATAAATAAAATAGCGATGGACACGAAGGTGCTTGACGCGGAAATCGAGCATAAAGCAGATATAACAGCCATCGTATCCGAGCAGTGGCAGCTTATACTGTCGATGTTGTTTTCAATTCACACACAAATCTCCACGTGATCAATATTAAAGTGTTGGGAAATCGAGGGTACGTTAACGATAACTTAATTCGAATCCGTTGTTTACATCTTTAGATTAGCATGGTTGTTAATACTAGAAAAAATATAACGTATACGATAATAAACAATCACACACGACATAAAAATTATGTGGCTCACCTATTCTTTGTAGACTATATCCACGGCCAAAACCACCCCGAAAATCTTTCATTATCGTAACAAGTATTACATCGACACACTTCATATAATCAACTATTTATGTAACTCACTTCATATAATTGATTTAGAAACAACAAGACATATTATGAAGATCTTACCTCTTCCTTTATTATTTTTCTTCCATAGACTTCCATCACAATGGTTGCTTCCACTTTAGACAAGAACATGAAGAACATAATGAATTCCATCTTCTCATATTTGAACCCCTAGAAACCCTAGATTTCTCCCATACCCGTTCTTAGTACAAGTCTCTCTTCTCATATACATTTTGCCCTATCACCCACCATTGTAGTTCGATCTCACTCTTCGAGTGGATGAATTCCCTTCACCATATAAGCCCTCTTATATAGTACTTATATCCTTGCTCTCCAATTCTTAGAAAACTCTTAAAAATAGTTTCATACCTTAACTAGGAAACCCTAAACTTGGAAAACACTCATACGAACCATATAGTTTTGTTTACAGAACAAAACCCTAACATAAAGGATAACATTTTTCAATGATTATATATACGCCTGATTTTCACGAAGAATATTTAATAAGGATCCTTGTTAAGCTGCTAGAATAGTTTGCTTATGAGGATTGATTACTTTACATGAACTAAGATAGAGAGAATTTTGATCGTTGGAAAACAAAATAAAAGCACTTCAGATGTAAAAATCAACGTTGCTAATAGGGATACCAAATTATTTACGAGTGTAGCAAATTTCATATAGGATAAATGTTTTGCATCTTGTCTTATATGAGATTTGGTACACTCCCTAATAATTTGGAACCTATTAGCAGCCATGGAAAGAATTAGCTCCCATACAGACTATTTCTCCCAAACAATAATTAATGATGGAAAATGTAACTAATTTTTTTGCTATCTCAGCTGACGCGATGCCTTCAGCATATCTGCCACCACATAGCACCAAGAATAAAACGCAGCTGCTGAATGACTGAATCTCGAGCAATGATGCCCAAACCAGTTACACCAATTCATGGGCGGTGCCAAGGGTTGACCAACCCTAGCTCCATCCCTTTAAATTCTCATAATTACTCCTATGCAATAAGCTTTGATTTATGCCATAATTTGTATTTAGCCCACCGTATATTTAGAGTTTAGCTCATCCAAATTAAAATATTTACTTCACATTTTTAACTTACTGTGTGTATAGTAAAATCAATCGGTATATCAGAGCTAATATAAGTTAGTTTATTTTTTTCTATCACTCGAATATAACCACAATAAGTACTTAAAAGTTGTAAAAATTTAATGTTCAAATTAAAAGTCGTCTTTTGAAGTGTTTTTTTACAAAAAAATAATAATTAGTCCCTCATAAACCCCGGTTCCGCCACGGAATTACATGAATATCATAGGAGTTAGATGTGAAAGGTTGAAACAATAAAAATTAAACTTTCACAATATCACTGGATGGGGGGCTTCTATTTTAAATAGTCACTCTCTCTGTTCTAGGGACAAAGGTAATATTATTTTTTCTAGTTAATTTTAGACATACTGATTTATTTTAGGCCTACCATTAAAAGTTAAAATAGGGTCATTATGAAATAAAATTAAAACTCTTTTATCCAACTATTTTTATTAATGACTAATATGCTTAATTAGTGTTAATTTATTTAAATTCTAGTTAAATTAGTTGGTGATTCAAATTGGATTATAGTTAGTGTTAGATGGTAAGAATTAGAGTAAAGTTTTTTTTGAAAGTTTGAAGAAGAAGGAGAAGAAGTTGAGGAAAATTAGGGTTTTGGGATTTTGGTAGCAAAGATGAAATTTGATTGTGTCGACGTATATTCTAGTGGTGAAGAATAAGTGGGTGCATCTATATATCACTAATCAGATTATCGTGCTTTCGATACTACCGATTTGGGATTTTTATCAAGCAAATGAAGATTCAAACCGTAAAAGTGAAGATCTTAATGCTTCCAACAGTCAGGTATACGTTTTAAGGATATCGAAACATGTTTTTGAACCTTATAATCCACCCAAAGTGGAATTTTTTCTAATTTTGAGCTAATTCCTAGCCTGCGTACTACTCAGAATCGACGGTTACGATGACACCACAACCGCCGATTCCACTTCTTCTAAAAAATTACGACCCAAAACCGACGGATATGGTCATGAACAACAACCGATTATGGTTCAGTTTTGGGGGAATTGGTAATTCAAATAATCAGTTTATATGGACACCCATATCGACCGATTCTAATCGAAAAATTGGCCAGAAAAACTGAGTTTTGCTGAATGCTATAATCGGCACACAAGTCAGTTCACGTGTGCCAATTCTAACACTTGGGCATTTTCCCCCAAAATCATGAATTGATAGAATCGGTGGATGTGTATACACATAAAGACCGATTGTTAAGAGTCGTTGGATATTGTCGTTACTTATCCGCCAATTGTGTTGGCCTAATTTTTTGATTTATATTGTAGATTGTTCAAGTGCTCGGCGACGACCAACCTGAACTCACATCTAAGATGGGGCCTGATACTTCTGCCCACTACTACACTGATTCGGTGTGGGAAAAGAAGGACGATGCAAGGTAATGGTTTGTGGACAAATGCATGGAGATAAAATACACATTAGTCTTAGGCCGTCGTTCGAGGCGTGATTGTTTAGAAATTGTTTGCGAGAGAAATGGAAAGAGTGAAAGTCACAGAGCAAATAACAAACCGTATGTGAAGAGGACGTCGATGGTCTACACGAGTAAGTCAAAGAAGCATGATTACCCGTTTAAGATTATAGTGCACATACTCAATGGTGTATATAAGTTTTCTTAAGTGACCAACGGTTGTCATAATCACGATGAATGTTAATTGAATTATTCGACACTCTCCATAAATAAAATGAACTTGCTTACAATAGTAAATTGTAAAAATTTCTAACCCATTCAGTGTCTCTCTTAACAGTCGCATATAGTTCCTTTTGTTTGATTCGGTCTTTAATTTGTTTGGCGGCTCTTTTGAGTATCTCTTCTTCTATAGTAGCAATTGATTTGGTAGTTGATGACGATGGGTCAGCCATTGTAGTAGGATTTTTTTTGAATAAAGCGGTGAATGATGGAGAAGGATTTCTTTGAATGGAGTAGTGTATGATGGAGAATGGGTTATTTTATTTATATGTGATGTGGATTATAAACAGTGGTAAGAAAGATCGTTCACTCGGACTTGTGAAGAAAGATTTTAGAACTAATTCTAATTTAAACTAGCAAATAAACAAAAGATAATAACAATATTACAAGATACTGGGACTTAGGATTCCACCATTATTCATATTCGAGTGATGCATATATCAATTCTTAACAATTATAGCTCTTATATGGACTCTATTTCTTTGCCGAATGCAGATTTTTAAAACATTAATTGTAAATCCTAAGCATGGACCATCAAAATACTTAAGCCAAGCATGACCCATCAAATTAAATGACAACCAATTAAGAAAAATCACAACTCAATTAAAATAAGTGTAAAAAGTCATAAATAATCGAATATAGTTACCAAACAGTTGCAAAAAATAACTTCCTCCATTATCCTAGTGTTGGGTTTTAGCTTATCGTGCTCAAAACACTCTCAAAAGATTAATACATGACTCAAAAAGTGCTTGAGAAGAAGAAAAGAATAAAAAATAAGCAGTGAATTTGAGACGTTTATAAATGTTACTAAAAAGAATAAAACAACAATAGATATAACTGTTTCTTTTCTGTGCTGAAGGCAGAAAAAATCAAAGACTTTTTTACAACGATGTTCTTCGTTTTTTTCTTCTTTAAACTTTTGGTAACAATTTCTTCATCCTCTAATCATGAGTAGAATTTTTCTTGATTCATTTTTTTTCGATTTCTGGCAGAGCCAGCCCCCCGTTTTCATCATACACGACCCCTATTTATACTAAAACAACTTCTAACCCCAAATTTTCTTTTTCAATCCATAAAATTTCGAGAATATTCTCTTTTTAAGACTCGATCATTCTCGGCAATATTCTTTCCTTCTCAATCTGATTTTCTTTAACTCTGTTTTTTTCTTCTTAACTTGAGATAATGATGTTGTTGCACTCGAGATAATATCTTTTGATATTCCAAATCTTATGGAGATTCAATCTTCAAAGAATAAAACCCGAGAATAAATACTTCTTTTTTCTTATGGCAAACAACAAATACTTCCGAGATTTCTTTCCATAACTTGAGTCTCCCAACCTTATAAAACTCCTCTTAATAAGGTAAAGAGATATTTTTACCTTTATCATTTGAAAATAACCCAAGATAACACGTGAAAAATTCACGCTGTTGAAAGGAAAACTTTTCCGCCAAAATTCGAATTTGAAATGAAAGAGGTGGGTGCCTTAAACTAGTAATTATAGTGGGTGCCTTTATCAATTCCAAGGGTCCCTGTATAACTTTTTAAACCATTTTTTTCCACAATTGTTTATTCTTCAAAAATACCTACAAACACATAAAATAACACAATTAGTACACAAGTTGAGAATAAACAATATAAATATAAGAACAAATAAGACACGAAAACGTGTCTATCAATATGCATAAAGGGACAACGACTATATTTTCAGAAAAAAACTAGACGTTAAGCTGAAGTTTGACCATGTGCAATAAAAAGTAACACATTAGACGTAATTAAACCATTTAAATCGAATTTAGAAATTCGAATTGACTCAATCATAAGATATAATTAAAACCATATATAGTTAGTTCATTCATCCATAAAACCAAATTAAACCTTGTAGCCACTACAAACCTTAAAAAAGTAGCATAATCTATTGTTTTCATATAAATAAATATCCATAAACTAAATCATTTTCAGCACCCTCTCAGTTATCACCATCAACGCGCGACAGCTTTGTCAGCGACATTTTTATCACCATTATCAACAGAACCACCATCAACGACAACCTTTAGATAGAACAACGATAAGCATGATAAGTGCATAATTTATATATTTTGAGTATCATTTCCGTATACTTATTTGCTATATTTTATGTGAATTACCGTGTGTTATTATTACTTTTCTAGTTTGTGCGTTTTATTAGGTTACATCTCTGAAACAAGCGAAATAGAGCTTTACAAGAGAAGAATTGCCAAATACCCAGTATAGCTCAGTCCATTCCAGGATTTCTACCCTCCACATTGTAGATAATTTGATTACGAATCCAACGGCGAAAGAACGAGGTCATTCTGACTTCGTATGAAAAAGTTATGAGCGAAACGAATACTAAGGGCAAAAAGGTCATTTCAACAGAGACTGCTATTGACAACCTGGCATACACTAAGGCCTGTTAAGATTCAAATAATGTTAATGGCACCAGCCAGTTCGTTCATGGCTGCCAACTTTCAAATATAACTACAACACCCAGCCGTGTTTATAAGGGCTGCCCAGATATTTGAATTTCTTTAAAGGCACCACCTTCTTCTTCCTTCTACAACAGCGAAAGCTGATTTTTACTGGAATTAGGTGATGAACATGTCACTGCTAATAGTGACTGTTGGTT
>JAJJMC010003991.1:6866390-7003334 GCA_023531435.1 Papaver californicum | reverse complement strand
TGGTTTTGAGTCATATTAGGAAATGGATCCTCTTTGGATGGCTATATATAGCCGGGTACCTCAACAACCGAAGGGATCCATACAATATATGATACAAAGACATACTTCCGGACACAGCCAGAGAAGTTTCACGGACAATACAGAAATTAAAGGGTTAGTTTGTGTTTTCTTTTTATTTAATTTTTATGGCTTTTGAGAAAGTCTTGTTGGGCTAATTCCCTTGTTAGGGCGAAAGGATGAACTTGTAGAGACGATTTTTATTTGTGTTTCGAAACTAGGGTTTTTAACTGTATGAACTAAATATTATTAATTTGTCTCTCTCTCAATGTTTTACCGTCTCGATGATTTTTCATGTTCTATGCCATGTATAGTTCATTGTTTGATTAGTAGAAGGACTCGTTGAAACCTCGTATTAAATCGTTTTATGAATATTCTTTGACTCTTTATGCCCCGTATATTTAGTACTTCAAAATTCTACTTTAGGTTGAGAACAAATAATTCTTTTTGAAAATTCTTTCTTTAGTGCTTAATTAAAATCTTCCGTGTATTAGTAGCTAGATTTGATACTGTACATGAGTAAAATTGAGACCATATGTGACGAACACAATTAAACCCTAATCTACAACGGATTCCTGGAACCTTAACATTTTCCTCGTACTGTTTTTCCAACTTTATTAAATAGTTTTAATTCACTAGTTAATTTAATTATTTATAAAAAAAACCTAAAAAAGAAAATATATTTTAATCCAAACTCCTCGTGGGAACGAACCGTATTTGCCCATGTCTACATCTTTCGACACTGTGCGCTTGCGGTAAAACAAAGTCGGTTTTTCGACGCATCAAAGCAGTCTCTCCATAATGACATATCCTCTCTTCTGCTTGTTGCAACACGAAGAACTTCGTCAAGTTCATCCAAATAGAGCTCTTCAAGTAGCCTCATTACTTACTCTAGCTTTGTCTCCCTCCCAAAAGAAAACTTTTATAGGCTTACAATCTTTGGCTTCGGCTGTCTCTCTACATCAGCTAAACTGACATACTCCAATCACCAATCATTTATTCAATTAACAACAAAAGTTTTACCACTAAAATGAACACAACAGAAACGATGGATAAGGCAATGTGTATCCACCGATTCTAACATAAAAAGTAGACAAAAAAATAGCATATTTTGAATCGTTGGATACGACAGATGGTATCCACCGATTTTCAACCAAGAAAAGTAGAAAACTGAAACAATAAAATCGTTAAATACGGATAAGCTATTTGTTAAAGAAGAAAAACGAACATAAATCGGTGGATAAAAAGGTGTCTCATCCAACGATTCCGATATAGAAAAAGTAGAAAAGAAAAAGAAAAGGCAGAATCAGTGGATACGATCTGTCTTATCCAACGATTTTGGGTTTGACAGTTGTACGAGGAATATGGAAAAGAAGCTTTCGTTGTAGATTATCATATCCACCGATTCTTATGCATGTTCTTGTGGTTCATGAAGATCATCCAGAATCGGTGGATACGATACATCCACATCGAACGATTCTGGTAAAAAATCAGGAATTTGATCCATAAAAAATAAGATTTAACACTTAAATCAATCAAAAAATGGTATTAGAAGAATGCGTTTAGAAAGATTTACCTTGCAGATGAATGAGACGGTAGATCCGAGATTGTTTTTGGAAAAATTGGATTAGGATTTTTAGAATTTAAGAAATTTGATGGAAATAATTTTTTTTTATTTGTTTAGGGTTTTGATAGATTTGGAAAGCAGTGAATTTTTTTTTATTTATTTATATTATGATTTTAATATTATGATTAATTAATGAATAAAAGATAGTTTAATATTTTTTAATAATATATCTAATTAGACACCCTTTATTCTATTTTTTAGTTGGAGTAAAATTAGGCAAGTCTAAAATAAAATGAATACTTCTAAAATTAGCCGGGTTATTTTTACCTCGATACCTAGAAATGCATAAAGTTGATGAAATAATCCATAAATAAAGAAATGATTAAAACCAATGGTTTGCTTGCAGTGTCCTTGCATAGCGTATCAAGTTGGTACGGTCTGATGTACATTGCATTTTCAAATTCCACAAAACATCTTTTCTACGTGAATAGAAGATTTAGCGGCTGAATTTCAAAAGAATGCTCTCTTTGTCAAACTAATTACGTTCATATCGAACTTTGTATTATTATCATCTTATCCAGTTATAGACAGGCAACGTACACACGCTTAGGGGGGAGGGAGGGGGGTTCAACCTACGTAGCTCATAGTTAGGTTAGCTTTCTAATGTTTTGGACTGTTGGATAGGATGGAGTTAAATCTGCAAAATTGTAGAAACAAAAAACAAATAATACCTCAGTATCTTTCATCCTGGTAAGATTTAAAAAACACTTAAACCTAGCAATTTAATTGGTGGACCCGCTTCACGTGTGATACTGCGTGTTTTGACCTTACGAAATACAAAAGAAATCAACTGTGCAATACTATACCAATAGTACAGTGATATTTTATCCATTTTTTTTTGCATGAATCAAAAGATTTCATCGTTCTTTTTAGGAACACATTCAGTGTCATATATCTCTGCCCAAACTTTTAACATGGTTATATGGTAGGTAGGACCAATTTTCCAACAACGTTTTAACCATTTCTACATATCTGTGACACATTGAGTGCCAGTTTTGTCGCAATATTTATTTATTTATCTCTTTGATCTTTCGTTTTGAAGAATTCAAAATGTCGGTGGCGGTGCTATATTAATAACATACTTATGTAAATGTAAAAAATAATCAGCCAACATTCATCCATCGAATTGAAAGATTAAGTAAATGCGTATAATACAAACTTTGTGTCCATACCGAATACCGATGATCCTATTTTATAATTCCGGCAGTACAGTTTTTCATTGGTATAACATGTGATTAAATTCGGCGCCTATAATATTCCGAAAGGTAAACTCGAATGAATCAAACTATTTATCTGTTGGCATTGGCAATCTGATGTTGTTGTGGTATTTGTTTACTCCCTCCGTTCCTATATATAGGTGGAATTATCAATTTTTTTAGAATAAAAAAAATGAATTTTATAAACATTTATAGCTTTCCTATTTTATTCTTTATTTTATTCCCAATAGTAAAAACATCAAATTAATTGTGATCGATTTTTAAATATTATAAATAAATGTATATATAAATAAATAGTGTTGGAATTAGAACTCCGTCTATTTAATGAGACTACAAAAATTTTAAACTCCACCTTTATAATAAGGACAAAAGAAATATAGCTTTATCAATATTTTGCCTTTTCCAAGAAAATACAGGTAATTTTGTTCATGAAAAGCAGAATCTTTGAGCAAAGATGCATGGCAAAGATTTCCCTTTGTTTAAAGTTTGCATGACAGAGTGTTCAAACTAGATTCCAGAATTCTAACAATTAATAGTACTAAATCCATATTTAGTTAAACATGGTTTGAATCCTGTTCTTGCAAAATGATAAGAGTGAATTAGCTAGCCAAATAACTAATAAAATATTGTAATTATGATATTTATTATTAATAATTAATCAATTTAGATTATTTGCCTACATTTTCTGATTCATTACTAGATTAAATTAAAGAAACAATAAGGATATTAGTTACAGTAACATATTTAAAATTTTACTAGGATTAACTATACTAATATAACTAAAATATTATAGTATTAATAGACTAATACTCAAACTCTAATGGTGCTCGAACTTGAGCAGAATTGTTGTTCTTCTCGTCACCAGCTCCTTCATCTTTACCATTCACCACTCTTTCCGGTGATTCAGGATGGTTTTCTATTGAATTACCAGCTGATGATTGATTATCCGGTCCGTCCGAAGGCAATGTGAGTCTTCCTTGATTATACAACGTGTTCAATTGATGAAAATATGGACAAGTTTTAGAATCTAAAGATCTTTTCTTGTTTGTATCTTTAGTTTTCCTGAAATACTTGTTTATATTCTCCCATTTTTCTTTACACTTCTTTGAACTTCTTTTATAACCTAATTCAGACATTCCTTGAGAAATTTTCTCCCATAATGGAATTTTTGTGTTCTCTTTGTCTTCACCACCATTACTAGAACTATTACCTAGATTGCATCTAAGATTTATCAAAGAATAAACCTCATCCCTTGGCCATCTTTTTCCATTCTCTTCCCTATCATTATTGGATGTTGAACCTGGTTCATGTGATGACACTGGTAGTGCAGCAGCAGCAGTGGATGAAGAAGTGACATCACCTTGGTTATTGTTTTGGGTAGTAATAATAGAATTAGGGTTTTCACAGACTAGGTCCAAATGAGACAAATTTGGTATTTTTTGATTGCTATGAGTAGGACTAGGTGTTGTGTTGGTTGCTGTGGCTATATGAGATGATGAGGTGGGCACTTTTGGGGTGTTTTGAGTAGTGGGTACTAGAACACTAGAGAGAGCAGACTTTGGGTTTTCTGATGATGACTGAACTATTGAAGGTGATGGTGATAAAGTTGGATTCTGTGGTGATGTTTTTATGATATCTTCGATCTTCAATGATAGATCGTCTTGGTTATTTTGTGATGATGATGATGTTGGTGAAAACTTCTTCAAAAATTCAATAATTGTAGTTTCTCTGTCACATGCAATAGCTTGTTCTTTAGCCCTCATTTCGATTTCTTTATTGACTCTATCCATTTCTTTCTTCTTCCAAATCTCTTCTCTACTAACCCTTTCTTCTTCTTTTCTTTCCATATCTTGCAGAAGCTTCTTATGTAACTCTTCTTGTTGATCCATAATCTTGTTCACAATTTCTTCACATAATCCTTTAAGTAATTCAAGTTTATGATCATGTCTTTTTCTTTTCTTACTTCTAGCTTGTTTTTTCACCACATTTTCCACAAATGGGTTTTCTAAAGTCTCATTTCCTGAATTCTCTTCCATATTTAAACCCATTTTCCCTGGGCTATCATCCTCAGTACCACCATTGTCATTACTACTTCTTACCATATTATTATTCTTTTCATCTTCATTATCAACTACTGAAGTATTTGTGGTAGTAGTTTTAGGGTTTTGGTGATGATCTTCAAACAATGCCTCCAGTTCACTAAATGATCTGTTGTAATTCTTACCACTACTGTAGTTAGTAGTAGTAGTATCATTACAATATTGATTCATTTCTTCGTATTTCTCCTTGCATCTCTCGGGACTTCTTTTGTACCCAAGCTCTGCTAGTTTCCTGATTCCACAATAAAACATAAAAATATAGAAACCCAAGAAAACACTATCTATCAACTTAATTTCCTTATTTATTTATATTACTACTACTCTCTGCTGTGCGTCTGTGGCAAAATTTAAGAAGGGAGCAGAATTGATGAAAGTTAGAGTTTATTTGTTTTCACTTTATTTCTATTTTATTCAATAAGTTCCGAACACTTTGGTTCAACTACAAAAAAGATGAACCTAATTTAGAAAAATCTTGGAGCAATGATTGCTAGTATTATGTATAACAATCATTTTAACTGAATTCATTATATACGAGATTCACCTAATAATTAAAAGTGAATCCGATAATCATATTTTATTAGTTTTAATCACAGTGAACTCAATTTGATTAGTTAGACTCTAGAAGAAGAAGAAGAGATTTGAGAAGTTAGAGTGAATCGTAAGTAAAAAGAAAGATGAATTAAGGTGTACCTTGAGACATGACCCCAAATGAAGTCGGAAAAACCATGACCCATACTAGATCTGATTCTTAATAGTGCAAGAACTTCTTCTTTCTTCCATGGATCCCCCATTTCAGAAACAGATCTTACTCTTTCACGTAGCTGCTGTTCTTCTTCATCTTCTTTCTCTTCATCTTGACGTTGTTGTTGATGATGATGATGTATCACTTGCTGTACTGTTGATGCTGATTGTTGCTGATGAAGTTGATGGAGAAGATGAGACTGTTGCTGATACAATTGATGATGCTGATGTTGTTGAAGATGAGACTGTTGCTGATACAATTGATGATGCTGATGTTGTTGAAGATGTTGATGAGAAAGTTGTTGTTGTGGGTCAATGAAGTTAGAGAAAGCTGGAGGAGAGGAAACATGAAGAGGAAGAGTTAAAGGAAGTGAAAGTGGTAAAGGTGTTGTTGTTCTTGATGCTATGAATTGATGGAACTGCTCAGGAACTCCATTAAACATTTTTGGTGTATGTAAAATCCTACTCTCGTGTTCTTTTTTTTTTCTTTTTTTTTAATTTGGAGTTGTGAATCCAACGAATCTCTTACTGTTTTTTTTTTCACTACAACTACAAAATACTCATCATGTCTTATTGGTTATTTCCTCTCTCTCTCGTGAAAGAGTGTAGTTTGTCGTTCCCTACTAGTCTATAGCAACAATTTTAGAATCCTATGCAATAACTAGCTGGTGTTGCAGTATAGGCTGATGATGATGTATTACGGATCGAGATGAATAATCAGGGACACGTGAAAACATGTAACAGCAGGAATTCGGGCCCACATACGGCCATAACGAAGCAGGGGTTCCATTTCATTTCATTGATTGATTAGAAAATTTTCATTAATTTCAGTGCTTTTTAGTTGATGTCTTGATGATGATGATGAAGAATATCAAAAATTAAGATGAGTTTGTTATATTAGATGAACCATCATTTTGATGGACCCCCATGAATTGTGGATCCCATGCCAGTAATTGATGAAAATGACAAAAAGAAATTTAATGATATGTTTGGTGCCGTTTGTTATCTGATACTAATATTGTGTTTCAAATATTATTGCCCGGATCCAACTTTTGGGTCCTCAGCCATATTACAGTTAACCCACTAAAGAAATCTGTGTGTATAATATGGATTACTGGAGCAACATGCGGATGACTTCAACAGAATATATGATGCGGAGGTGCTAGAGTGAGCACCTTTGAAGTTTCCAATCAGTCAATATTAAGTGCAGAGCGCCAGCATAGGTATGATTTTATCCTGGTTCCGGTTGAGATTCTAAATATATGCTTCAAATTTAAACAAATAAACATCTTCTTCAGAGAAATGGGCTTAACATTCAAAACCCAAGGACATTCGTAGTTATAGAAATAGTGCAGCATATGTACCCTTGTGCATGGGCAATGAGTCAGACAAGTCACATGTCGACTCTGAGTCTGAATGTATGACATTCACATCGTATAATTTGCTTATTGTAAATGGCTCAATATATACTTCTGAATCTTACTTACTCGAGTGTGTGCTACTCAACAGGTTTAATTCAATACTTAATGGAGTCAGATCCCGACTCCGAAACGAAATACACCTTAGTTATACTGAACGGTGGGCGGTCTGCTGGTACCTGGTGGTGGATGGAAGGTATAAAGTCCATGATTAATGATGCACCTGATGTGTACGTAGAGGAATATAGTAATCTAGATGAGTAGGTGAGAACGTTAAAATTTTATTTTTTTGAAACAAATACACCTTTTCATTAACAACTGTCTTTGATGAGATGAGAGTCAGATTTTGGTTCTTGAAGAGTCCAAACACAACACATTTAGGTTCCAGTCGACAGCTAAAATTTCCGCACACAGCAACAAAACGAGATCCCCACCAACACAAACCACCAACATGTTATGTTCTTTTCAGTAAATCAGTATTGTGTACCTTCCCTTCCCTTCTCTCTCTAGACAGTATTTACTTGCTATCCAAGTTTGGGACTACTGTTTTTAGAAATGCTGGTCCCAGAGTCAGTGTCCATGAATGAATACCTAGCTAGAATTTGAAGTCATTAAGTAATTCATGTCTATCTACTTCCTTGAATACTTAGTTAATGAGTATTAGAGAAAACCCATCTTTAAATCATGAGATTAAACTACTTACTCCTTTCAAAGTACTAATACGTTAATTAGTGGGTTGTGCAGTTGGTCTCCAGGGTTCAAAAGATTCGTCTAAACACTAGGAACCATGATTCCGGACAAGTTACAATCAGAACATAAACATTCGACATAATCGTTTGTCGCATTTTTATATATAAACCCTTATTTATCAAGTAGATTTATCACATGTATTCCGCAGGAAGTAAGTTTTTCATGATGATCAAAAATGCATTTCTTAAGGACGGTTACAACTCGTTGGTGATCATCATAAAACCCATTTAGTGAAAATTGATCGTTAAGAGTATCAGATGTATTCACATATCTATTGTATGAATCAACACCTTATTTCCTTAAAAGAAAAAAAAGAAAGAACACCTTATGACAGAAATTAAAGTTAGTTACAGAAATATGGAACGAATTATTGGTAAAAATGTTTGTTCTTATTAAATTGACTACACATCAAGAACTAACCATGTGCCTAGGATCAATGCAGTCACATCAAAAATGTTGGTCCCCCATTGACTTACTCATGCTAGTCCGCTGATGTTGACCTACCATCTACACCATTGATCCGAGATTTTTATCTGAAATTAGGTTGAGGCCCATCCATGGGTAATTCATGTTTGCAAGCCGGAAAATAAAGAAATTCAAATCTAAGCCCTGGATTTTAAGTGAAGTAGAATGTTGTCCAAATCCTTAACAAATGAACAATAAGTTTAAAATCCCGTGTACTCAAATGGGCTTTGTGTTTTTTTTATTGGGCCACAGCAGGATTGGGTGTGTGCTTTACAAATGTATACACCACTTCTTTTCTTTTCTTTTCTTGATTGATAAATGAAAGGTTATAATGTCACATTGAAATGGAAAAATTATTTACAAAGTTGTTAAGGTAACAACAGAAGCTACAGAGCTCTAAAAAACAGAAATTACAAAGATAAAATGTTTTACTAGTTAAATAAGATTTGAGAGACAAAGTAGTTACCAAATTTTCCATTCTCTACCCCCATAGAATCAAAATGTTCTTTATCGAAGTTATCACCTCATCCTCCTTCTTCTTCTTGCTCCAGATATCCTGTTGTTTCTTTACTTTCAAGATTCCCAAACAATGGTAAAAGGAAGAAAGGGCCACAATTTACAACTTCTTCAAGTTAATCTAATAACAGGTAACCATGCTTCAAGTTGATGTCGAAACTCACCAGCAATATCCCATAGGATACGTCGCATGTAGCAATGATGTAAGTCCAAAGTGTATGAACAAACTCACTATGGAGGAGCAAGTGACTTTTCATCTCATCCTCTTTGTTATATAATGGGCACAAGATCGAAAAGATAACCACACCTCTATGTTATAACATAGTTCTAGTAGGAATATAATTGTAAAGAGACACCCATCAGAGAAACTTTAATTTAGGAGGAATCTTAGGATAAATTAGCTTAACATAAAGCTGAGATTGCTTTTACCTTTCACCAACAGGCCATAGAGATCTATGGGCTTGGAATATGCATACAAATAGCCTTCTTCATCGATCAAAACCATTGTCCTCAGCTCATAGCTAAGCTCTATCCAAGATCCCTTATAAAGTTCAAATGTAGACGACCCTGAATAAACAGATCCCCCACCATCGCAAAATTATTTGTATTAGCTTTGAAAAGTCTTGGATACTTAAACTTCAGAGAGACGTTACCATGCCAAGAATCTTGCTAAAACCTTATGCTTTTTCCATTACCAATTTTGTTAGTCGAATATAGATGAAAATCAACTTCAGTTTCGATAATATGTGGCCATAAACTTCTTCCCATATTTCACGAGTTCCTAGCATGCAAAATGAAACTAAGATTGTCGATTATTTTATTGAATGGTTCTTCTTCAACTGTTCATGGGAAAGAACGAATTTACGGTAAAAATAAAAATGATGAAGTAGGCGAATGCTAGTCATAGAGAAATTCGTTTAAACACTAAACATTCGTACTGTATAAGTACTTTTAAGATTCGAGAGATTAATCTGAACGAAATTAGCCTGAATCAAGAAATGATCGTTCCAATTTTGTTTCGGTCACAAAAGAAGGAGAATGGTTGATTTGTAGGTAGGGAAATAGAGAAGGTATTGAGATCAATGAGACTGAATGTCAATGATGGTATGTGTTGAAACTGCTATGAGGACGAAAATCAGAAGTCTGAGTTATGAGAATCTCTAAGATGATGACTCTGTGACCGTCCTTCTTGTTCTTATGAGATAAAGTTCTTGTCCCTTGTCGATAGGTTGAGGAACCTATTTATAACAATGGAAGTTAACATATTGATCTCGTAACTGGTGGCAGTTCCAGAGAAGTGGAAGAGTAGCGAAGTGGAAATCATGGTGAAAACCAATTCTATCGTGCTAGTGGGACTTGACAGTTGTACGACCACTATTCCATTTATTCCTTCAACTGCCGACACGACTTATTTGCTTTCTTATCGTGGGTGTATTGCCACACCGTACGTGTTGTAGGCCGCAAAACCAAAACCCTAGTAAATATCCCCTCCATGTGACATAATTGATCTCTCGAGCATGGTTGAGTCTATTTTATTGATGTGTATTATTTGGTCAGTTGACCTAGCTAGACTTCAAGTATTAACATATTAATGAGTCTAACATGTTGTTGAGTCTAGCATATTGATAAGTGCATATTTTCTCTATATTTTGATCGTTATTTCATGCACTTATTTGCTAGATTTCTTGTGAATTATTGTATATTACGTTTGTTTTGTAGTTTATGTCTTTTATTAGGTGATTCATCCAAAAAGGAGCTACAAAGTGTTAGATTGTGCATGAAGAGAAGTGCTACAAAGGAAGAAGAGCCAAATACCAAGTGGAAGTCGTCTAAAGTCAGGATTTCTCATCAACATATTGAAGAGAACGAAGAAACGAAGCCAACAATGAATGAATGAAGTCATTCCGACTTCATACGAAGAAGTTATAAGAAAAACAAGTTCAAGATTTTCTCGGAGGGTCAAACCATCGAGAAAATCAATATTCTCGATGGGATCACCCATCGAGAAAAGAAAACTCAAAAGAAATATTTTTGGCATATTTTGGTATTTTGGAAATCTATTTCGATCGGATTCGAGCACGGACACTTCTACAACTTGGGATACCTATTTAAGAGACTCTTCTATTTATTTTTGAGAGAGATCTATTCTTTTATCAATATTTTGGAGAGAAGAACACAAGTGGAAAAAGCTAGGGCTTTGGAGCGTTTTCATCACCGTAATATTTATTTTCTACTTTATCATATGTAAACCATGGATTTTACTACATCCATGAGTAGTTAAAAATCTAATTGATTGGGGATGAATTCTAAGTTCTAAACATGATTTGATTTATAATATGAATCTATTTTGAGTTCTTCATATGATTATCGTTTGTTTATACTACAAAGAACATTTATGATTGATCGATAGATTGTTTAGGTGGCCGACTGAATTGATTTGTTGATTTAATCTAATGCTAGTATTGCGTTGTAAGATAAGTAATAGTCCATTGACTCGTACACAAGTAGAGAACACAAACCTTGCAGAGGGATTCTATGGAGCTATTGTGTATATGAACAACACTGGTAAGTGGACCTTAATCTAAGAGTCTAACTGCTAGGATTAACTTATAAATTCATAAAATATAAAGCATTTGACCAAATTACACCCTGAATGATCTACTATTAGGTGGTTAGGACGAATAAAATCTGGTAGACGAGAACTTCTGTATCTAGTGATATAAGGAACTTTGGGGATAACACTGATCTAGCTATTATTCTATGGTTGTTGATAATATGTGGTTAACAATGAGTAGATGAATATATTAACTTGATGAATGTTTAGTAACGAAGAAGGATTTCTCGATCATATATCTCTCTCTATCCATTGCTTACGATTTTACTTTTAATAGCTTTCTTATTTACTTTGTTTAAAACCTAAAAAAAAAACCCTTTGTGACACTTTAAACAACTGAAACACCTTGCTCCTCATGGGAATGAACTTGAATTCAATTATATTATATTATTCTTCAATTGAGTGGAAATAAAATCACTAATTTAATTGCGTCCACGACACGCATCAAATTTTGGCGTCTCTGCCGGGGAGCAGTTGTTAATTAGTTTGTTATTTGTTTTAGCTTGTTTTAGTATTTTAGATATTTTCACCTTTTTCTTTAGTGTTTTTCAAATTGTTAGGTTTTCGTGGTGTCAACAACTCGTTGAAGGTGTTCAACTTTCGTCCAAAACGGGAGGTAAATTATGAAAACAGGTATAAGTATCACTTTTAGTTATTTTTGTTTTAGGTTTTAGATTTTGTTTAGATTTTATATTTTATCCTTGTGAGTCGTCATGTTTCCATTCGGAAATAACATGTACAATGCACAAGATCAATCATATAATAATGGTAATCAATAGGGTTTTCAATCTCAAAGTTATGACAATTACCAACCATACCATGAGAATAATCAAAACCAATCTTTTGGCTATGATCAATATCCTACGGAACCTTATGGTTATTATCATACATGCCAACAACCTTACAACGGGTATGTAAGTGAACAGTCATGATGATGAAAGGATAGTTATGCTTCTAATCATATTTCTTCTAGTGTTAAAGAACATATGTCTACCATGATGGAAGAACTTTACATTCAAATTGATCAATCACTTAACATCAACATCATCAACAATATGATTGGGAAGAGTCACATCGAGAGATTCAAAGGAATTCTAAGAAATTATACGAACAAATTGGTCGACGCGGTAAAAATAGGGATGAGGAAGAAGTATGGCCTCAAAACTAAAACAATTCTGAAATTCCTAAGAACGATAATGACTATTATGAAGATGAGCAACCTTTGGAAATTTCTTGCAACAATGATGAAGTTATTCTAACTGTGGATCATAATAACGATCATTCGCCTATTCAAAAGGAGAAGAATGGATATGACATATCTATTGTTATAAATGGTGTAATGTACTCAAACGAAGAACTAGATTTTTTAGGAGAGGATTTTGATTTTGATGATGAGGAGTGTAGGGATTTTTATATCTCTAGGGAGTACATATTAGAGGATGCTCTTACATATGAACCTAATTTTTGGTCCGATGACGATGATAAATATGAGCAACCTTTAGTCAAGAATGAAACCAAATTAGTTGATTTCGTGGAAGACCCAATTGAGCTTATCAAAGATTATAATGATGCTGAGATTTTGGTTAAAGCAGAAACTGAAGAAGAATGGTTTTTAAGGAGTTTGATAGAGGACCACGATATACATGAGGTAAATAAATCATTGGATTTCTTTAAGAATGATGAGGATCCTGTAATACAAGAGATTATGAAAGGTTTGTCTAATCCTTTGCATACCTCTATATCTTTTGATCATCCCTCGATCGAAATAGTTCCCCAAAAGGTTGTTCCGAGTTTTAAGGAGCTAGATCACTTAGGATTGAGTATATATGCAACAAAAATCCTTAAGAATTATTTTACTTTTAACTGTTTACCACTAGATGTGTTTGATTCTAACACTATGCAGGTTCACCGAGAGGAACCCAAAGAAGTTCCCGTATTCTGTGTTCTTTATACACTTCCAAGTATAGAAAAGACTAAGTGAGGGGAAAACTTCCCTAAAGTATAAGTTTCAATATTTGTACCTTATGCTAACGTTTTTGTGAAGCTGTTATTAGAACTGCAGATTGTTGTCTGGGTGGATCCCCATATTTTCAGATTGTTGGTTTACGGGAGATAACTATAAGGTCAGGCTGAGGACGTTAAACTAAGCGTTGAATGGGAGGCAACCCATTGGTTTTGTATTTATATCCTTATCCATTATCCTTTTCTTAGTTTTCATGTCATATTAGGATTTCCCATCTTGATTTTACATTGGAAGAGTCAATTTACATTGAGGACAATGTAAAGTTTAAGTGTGGGGGAGTGGTTAAGTATATCGATTTTTAGTATTCACTTTTGTAGGTAGAATTTTTAAACTTCTTGTACATATTTGCATGAAAACCTACAACTTTTAGATGTTTTGTAGAGTCACTTTGTATACATATAGCTAAGTTTACATACGTATTTCTTATCGAAATAATTGAACTTAGAAGTATTAGAATTGTATTCGGGTTGCTTAGTTGTTTAGAGGCTAGAGCTAACAAAAAGGGACTTAAACCGTCGATGGAAAATTAGGTGAAGAGAGAATACAATATTAGAGAAGCTGATCATTCAATACCTAGGAGTGAGGCACCAAACCTTCAATTCTTTGTACCTATCTAAATTGTCCATTTAGAGTGTTTTATCTGCGCAAATTCCGGGTAGAAGGATGAGCTACCCGACCTCGCATCAATTTTACATTACTTTTTGATCTCTTGAGTGCTATTTCTATCAATCATAAGGGTGTCATCAGAATTGCTAACTCTATCTTGTAGTCTTGTTTGCAATTGGCATCATTCTCTCGAAAACAATTGGAAGTTGTCCAAATTCAGGATTTCTCATCACCATATTAAAGAGATCATTCCGACTTCATACGAAGAAGTTATAAGAAAAACAAGTTCAAGATTTTCTCGGAGGGTCAAGCCATCGAGAAAATCATTATTCTCGATGGGTACTCAAAAGAAATATTTTTTCTCTATGGGTCATCCCATCGGGAAAAGAAGAAATCTCGATGAGTCGAGCCATCGAGAAACTGAGCGTGAAGATTTGGCTTTGACCTATTTTTGGCATATTTTGGTATTTTGGAAACCTATTTCGACTGGGATTCGAGCAAAGGCACTTCTACAAATTGGGATACCTATTTAAGATACTCTTCTATTTATTTTTGAGAGAGATTTATTCTTTTATCAAGCTTTTAGAAAGAAGAACACAAGTGGAAAAAGCTAGACTTTTGGAGCGTTTTCATCACCGTAACTATTTCTTTTCTACTTTATCATATGTATACCATGAATTTTACTACATCCATGAGTAGCTAAAAATATAATTGATTAAGGATGAATTATAAGTTTTAAGCATGATTTGAGTTATAATATGAATCTATTTTGAGTTCTTCATATGATTATCGTTTGTTTATACTACACAGAATATTTATGATTGATCGATAGATTGTTTAGGTGGCCAACTGAATTGATTTGTTGATTTAATCTATTGCTAGTATTGAGTTGTGAGATAAGTAATAGTCCATTGAATCGTAGACAAGTAGAGAACACGAACCTTGCAGAGGGATTCTGTGGAGCTATGGTGTGTATGAACAACACTGGTAAGTGGACCTTGATCTAAGAGTCTAACTACTAGGATTAACCTATAAATTCACAAAATATAAAACATTCGACTAAATTACACCATGAGTGATCTACTATTAGGTGGTTAGGATGAATAGAATCTGGTAGGCGAGAACTTCTGTATCCAGTGATATAAGGAATTTCGGGGATAACAATGATCTAGCTATTATTATACGTTTGGTGATAATCCGTGATTAACAATGAGTAAATGAATATATTAACTTGATGAATGTTTAGTAACGAAGAAGGATTCCTCAATCATATATCTCTCTCTCCATATCTTACGACTTTACTTTTAATTGCTTTCTTATTTACTTTGTTTAAAACCTAAAACAAAACCCCCTTTGTGACGCTTTAAACAATTGAAACACCTCGCTCCTCATAGGAACGAACTTGACTTCCATTATGTTATACTTTAATTGAGTGGAAATAAGATCACTAACTTGATTGCACCCACGACACGCATCACATATTGCTGAGTCTAGCATGTTGCTGAGTATAGCATATTGTTGAGCCTAGCATGTTGATGAGACAAACAATGATGCTTAATAAATCATAGCGTTTTAGAGTCTGATTGATGTTCACATTGATAGTTGTGGCATATCATTATGTCAGATGAGGCAACAATAATACTCACATGACCTTGAAGTTGTGTGAGTGTCAATCTCATGTGAGCGCTAGTCTCGTGAGAGTACTAGTCGTGTGTGAGTATTAGTCGCCTACACAATTTATAAAATATTTAGTTTTATCAAATTAGATAAATTTAGATTATTTTAATTATTGGTAGCGGGACCAATTAAATTATGAGTAGTGGCAATAATTGGTAGCCACACCAATTGGTAGCAATACCAATTAAATTATTTTCCTTAATTGATTAAGCAATAAAACCCTAATATGGCAGATGAACCAAATAACAGATGAGGGACTAGTAGAGAGACCGACCAGAGAAGAGGGAAAGTCCAAGAAGAAAAGAGGAGGACCGACCAAGGTGGGACCGGTCATGGGATGTGGAGCACGATTTTGATAGAGCATGAATCTGGTGGTCGTGGAACCATGCTTTGTGTATCATGTCGTCTCTCTAGCAATATTTTGATATATTTGGTAATAATATTTATGGAGAAAATTTTGATGTAAAGACTAATTGGTGTGAAGACTAAATTATAGAAATATTAAAATAATAATATTTTAATATACTAGATGGTCGAGGGACTATTCTATATTGTTGTGCGCATTTATTTGGTGTTTACAGCTATTTGGAATTTGTTGACTTTGGTATAAAGAGCAAAAGAGTTTTAATAGGAAGAACAAAACCTAAAAAATATAAGCATGGGGACCGGCCAAGGGTGGCCGCCCCGATCCCACGACTTCTTTTTTTTTTTTTTGTTAATCCTTCCACTTATTTGCTCTTTAGACCTATATGCTCTTTAAAGCTTGTGTTCTTTAAAGGTTTGCTTCAAAGACCATTGTTGTTGTATACACCCGTGGGTGTTAGCCCATATGTCCGAAAAATTCGGACATGGCGTTATTTATTAAAAACGCTGTAGATTCTTCATACAATGTCCGTTTTTGATGATATACCTGAATTCAGAACTGGAAAATCGCTGGCTACGTCTCATCACAAAAGGATTTAAGTTTAAAGCTCGTTTGTGCTTTCAAAGGGAGCAAACAACAAACTTTCATGAATTTTTAGATAAAATTCTGACAATTTTCAGCTTGTGGTTCGTCTAGGGTTTAGACCATATCTCTTAGACCGTCACTCGGATTGTGATGCCCTTTTAGTATGTCGTAGTAGAAACATAGGGGAACATATGTTGTTTAGCATATTTTGCCCCATTCTACACCCATTGCTACGTTTTTACAAGGTGACTATGATGATACGTCAGAAACTAGGTGTTGACCAATGTTAGGGTTTCGTTGTATTTCGACCAATATTGATATTTTAGTGCGACCAATATTGGAGGCGTGTTATTCAAGCTCGACCAATATTAGAGATTGGTTAATTGGAGCTTTAGCTTTGCATTTGGCGCGACAACGACTTGGTGTTTATACAAAGATGTGGTGCTTCGACCTAGTTTATTTGTGCGCAACTTGTCATGCACTGTGATAAATCAATATTATTCAATTAAGGTTTGGATATTGATATCAAGTATTTATATGAATTCAACCAGGGAATATAAAGAGGAATCAAGTTGCTCTATACAAGTAGACAATATATCTAGGAGCTTGAGACTTATTATGTAAAAATCATAGAACATCTGGGAATGTCGTAATATGCACTAGTGTTATTCTAATAATTTTGTACAGGGAGGAATATTGATTCATCTAATAAATTTGATCGTATATATATATATATATATATATATATATATATATGCACTAGTGTTATTATGATGAGTTTAGTCGGGTCATGTATTCATCTGATAATATACATATAGAGAGAGACAGGGATGATCACCTGCCTTAAAATTCTTTGCATAATTTTGAAATTCAATATTTCTGAGACCTGAGTCAGAAACGTAATTTTTTACTATTTTAGCCTTGACAAAAACCCACCATCTATATTAAGTCCCCTGCTTAGTGCGGACGAGTAATGTTGCATGGTAAGAACTAGATGGTGACAGTCTAATAATAAAAGGACAACTGCTTGGAGGATGCCAGGGAAGCACTAGGAACTACGGACATGCTAGGAATGACAGTGACGCATCGACCTTGGAGGGACACGCTAGGCTTAGCTAGGGACGTGTTGGAGATCCAAGTCGCGCTTGAGAGCCAAGTGGGCGTGCTAGAGAGCCAAGAATTGCATGAGAGACAAGGGGGCATGCTGGAGAGCCAAGGGATGCATTAGTCCGGGAAAGCTAGGCCTACGGGACGCATCAGGTCTGGAACGCTAGGCCTATGGGATGCATTAGGCCGGGAGCGCTAGGCTCATGGGATATGTTAGGCCGTGAAGACGAGATGGGTTAGGGAAGCACCAGACATGGGGCGTATTAGGTAAGTGGCGTGCTAGCTAAGGCCTCATCAGGACAAGATGTGCTAGATAAGGCCATGTTAGACTAGTTGGCGCTTCTCAAGCGCTGTGGTTTAGTGCTAGGTAAGTTAGTGCTTTTACCGCTAGGGTGGCTAACTTAGTGCCAATTTGGTGCTAAGCCAAATAGTTTGTGCTAACTTGGTGCTGATAAGAGAAAATGATAGGGTTATCCTAGATTAGAGGTTCAATGCGTCTTTTGGGGCATTGCTTCTTGTTTTTGTGGCGCGTCTAAGAAAGGGGCGCATAATCTTATTTTTAAGCAAAGTACTAAAGTAGCGTATTTGAGATCAAAGAAGTAATTTGATCAGAGTTTGTTGCAAACGAAGCGTTAAGCTAGAGTATTTTTTGGGGTTTAAGCATTAGCTATTCCCGAATTTGATAGATGTTACCAGAACATCGATGCATACTCGAGGCCAGTTTACAATGTTTGTTTGTTGTTTAGAGAAGACTCAAGTAGATCTATACTAGTGGGCAACCCATCTAGGAGCTTGAGACTTATTATGTAAAGATTATAGACTACAAGATCAGTATAAAATGCCTGTAAAGACTGTATCCTCAATTCGCTTGCGGAATATAAGGAAGAGTACAATATTTTGTGTCTTGATGTGAAGTCAGAAGTAGCGCATAAGTATGTGCGGATACTTCTATGTTCCTGCAACTAGGCAGAAGGGTGATTTTATAATTCCGACCCTTGTTAAAAACTCACCATCTACATTAAGTCCCCATCTTAGTGAGGAACAATAATGTTGCACAGTAAGCACTAGATGGTGAAAATATGCTTATAATGATTATATATGCATAATTTAAATTTTAAGAGTAGAAGAAGATATACTTAGCTTCTGGCTTCTAGGTACTGGGATAATTTCCCCTTAGCATGAATCGTGGCTGGGATTAGTAGATGCTCATGTTCTTGCCTGGAATTTCTAATTCGTGATCCAAGGGAAGCGTACCGAGGTTGAAATTCTGATCCACTCACGTTGGTGGAGAAGCTACCAGCAGGTCGTGGAGAGTACGTCCCTTAGCATTAATCATGGTTGGGATTAATAGATGTTCATGTTCTTTTCAGGAATGCTAGCTTGCCCGTGAGTAGAGAGGGGATATGGTCGGCATTTCTTCTCTTTCTTTGTTTTGAAACAGGTCCGCCTCATCTCAAATAGAGTATCAACTAGGCTGGATCGATTCTTCATGTATGTGTCCAGCAAGAAGCATTGTTAGCTTTGTGTCACAGACCGGAAAATTTCCGCCTCCTGCGCGTTGCGCTGGGAAGGCCAGAACTCCCTGATGCGTGATTTTGAAGAGTGTAACCCAACCTTAAAGCCTAACTTCTCACTGAAAAGTACAGGTAAAGTTTTGCTTTCCAAGCCTACCTTGTAAGCATTATACTCGAAACGTAGTTCCCACATCATTCAAGCTACGTTTATACCGTTCCAGGCATATTTGCCTTTCCAAACATGCTTTGCAAGCATGGTACTGAAACCATAGTCTCCATATCGTTCTAACACCCTTGTCATACAAAGGGTGCAAGGCCATTAAAGCCCATGGTGAATGTCTTTGACTAGCATACCATTCCAACTTACCCTCATTATACCAAGGGTTGAAGGCTATACAAGCTAATGGGGATACCTTTGGCAAGCATCACATAATTTCGCTTTATTGTCTAGGCCTAACTCATGCCTTGGACCAACACCTAGGCTATTCATTCCTAAGCTTTCGCTTCATCAATTTTACTTCGACCATGCGCTGGAGCCTGCACTTATCTTGTTCTTGCCAAGAGTGCAACATCCAGGCACATGCCATTCCATGCCGCGACGGTTCCAAGGAAGTATGAAGAATCCATCAAATGGAATTGTAACTACCTCATCAAGTGTGGCAACAATCATCTCTTACTTAGCATTGTCGAGCCAGATGATATGAGTTACCATAATGTCGCAATCATCTCCCAAATTAGATGATATGAGCGACAAGGTGCTTCACCTCAATGCATTGCATTGCGGCTACCTACGTACCCAACCCGTACCTTGATGGGATCAAGCATGACCGTAGTTCATCAAAGGGTCAATTCGAAAGGGACAAACAACTTAAGCCTATTAAGGCAAAGCCAACTTCGATTCCAACTTCATCGCAAGGTCAACGGCCAAGCAAAACCTAGTCCGTGTAGGCCAAAGGGATTTCGCAAGATATGCACTAGCTTGTGCATAACTGTCGATATTTATTATGCAAATATGCATTATCAAGTAAGTAACACGATCGAAAGATGCTTTCGCATAATTCAAGCTTCATCGGCTAAGCTACCAGCATATTGATGCTTATGCATCAGGTATGCTCCAACGTATAGGCTACTTCGAATATCTATATGTGCATTACCGCTCATGCGCATTCCAACAAAGCTCCTTCCCTATATATGTTGTATTCAAATTTCTACAAACAAATATTAGAAAGGAAAGGGTCATCCACCGATTGTAAGGCCGAAAATGAAGATTTCCTGCCAAAGCCAAGCGAAGCATTCTCGAGTAAGCTACAGTTAAACACGTTGATGAGCATCAAGTATGCTCCATCGTATAAGCTACATCGCGTTTATATGTGCATTACCGCTCATGCACATTCAAGCAAATCTCCCTCTCTCTATATGTCTTATTTTCATTTCCACAAATAAATATTTGAAAGGTAAGGGCAATCCATCGTCTCCAAGGCCGAAAATAAAGATTTCTTGCCAAAGCCGAGCATTCTTGGCTCGGTGATGCATTGGATAATGCATCACGGCATAATAGTTCCTTAGCACTATGATGCATTTATCGAATAACGACATTGGCTCGGTGATGCATTGGGTCATGCATCACGGCATAATAGTGCCTTAGCACTATGATGCATTTATCGAATAACAACATTGGCTCGGTGATGCATTGGGTCATGCATCACGGCATAATAGTTCCTTAGATGCTCCAACTTATGCAACTTCGGATCGGTGATGCATTGGGTCATGCATCACAGCATAATAGTGCCTTAGCACTATGATGCTCCAACTTATGCAACTTTGGCTTGGTGATGCATTAGGTCATGCATCACGGCATAATAGTGCCTTAGCACTATGATGCTTCCTCGAATACGCATCACGCGTAATAGGGCCTTAACACTATAATTCAAGTTCAAGGCATCCACACCCCAATGCATATCTGGGTAAGGTTTATAATCTTAGGATGAAGCTTCAACCCAGGCCATGACGCGTCCATGAGTAAGCGTCATGTGAAATTTACGGGTGTTACACTTTGTCTCCTCCAGGCAATATCTTTGATGCAGAGTTAAGCCTTAGATTTAGATTTTCTTGTAAGAAAGTAGTTCAATCCGGTGCTTGCTTAGGCTTTGAGTATGCAACGATTAAGTGCTAGTGATAGCGTCATCAGATGAGGGTAGGACACCCGGAGACGATGCTTTGAGTTGTAGCTAGTAGCAACAAAGTTGGAAATATTGAAAACCGGCATAAGAAGCTGGTGGTAGAACAGAACTGCAGGTGAAGTTGGCGGTGGACTCTAGTGCTCTTGTCATAGAAAGGTCAAATGAGGTCTATATAAAGCCGAGTCTTCTGAATCCCGATGGGAAACCCTAGTTTACACACCATTCTCTTCCGAAGCTATTGAAGCTTCATACAATGTCGGATTTTGACGTTTGACCCTAATTTTTGAAGCCAAGAGACTAAACTATCATATGCAAAAAGAACCACTCAATTCGGAGTTTGCTAGATCTGACAACCATATATAAACATTTGTGATTAGTAATCCCGTGTGAAATTTCAGACCATGTAGACTTTAGTGTAAGATCCATATCTCCTAGCTCATGTCTCCGATTGAGGTTCCCATATGGTATGTCATAGTAGAGACATAATACATAGACAAACACTTCTCGCAAAGGATGTTTTGACCCGTTCTTCACTGATTGTTGTCGATTTCAGAATTTATGAATTGAAGAGGTACTGAAAGGTGTATCAAGGAATAGATGTTGGCTTCGTGATGATGCTAGCTCAGAGAGCAGAACAGGTGCTAGGCGATATATAGGTACTAGAGAGCAAGACAAGTACCAGAGAACATGACAGGTACTAGGAGACAGGACAAGTACCAGGAGGCAACACAAGTACCATGAGACAAGACAGGTACCAGGAAGCATTAAAAACACCAAGAGATGTGACAAGTACTAGGAGACAGGACAAATACCATGAGGACAAGGTGTGCGATTTTCTCCATGGTGAGCATATTACTGGATTTCTGACTGGCAACTTAAACCAATATTCGAGAAGTTAAGAGGAGAAGCCTGAGTCTGAGGTGACCGTGTCTTTGAAGTTCTGAGATGGGGATGGTTGTGGTTTCCAATACTGATACATTTCCAACAGTAGGACCATGTGGTTATAGTAAGTAGCATCAATAAGAGTAAGGTTACCGTTCTGGATGTGATTAGGTAAGAAGAGGAGGCTTCCCAGTCGTGTGAGTACTGATGTAGAAAAGTTTTGTTGCTTGTACCGTGCTGATCAGAACTTCTAGTTAAGGGATGTTACTGTGTTAAACTTTTAAAAACGAAGGAGCTGTCAGTCCCCAAGTGTAACTCACATGGATCCGCTACCTGGCAGAAGATAACTTTTGGGTGTCGTCACAGGTCCATGCTTCTAAGAATTTGAGAGTACATGGGAAATCATGAAAGTTGGAGCCGTCTTTTGCTGTCATTGAAGTGCTGGGACTGGGAAGAGCATCTGGATTGAAGTTGAATCCATCATTGTCGTCCGGGATATTGAGATACAACAGAGTTGTTTCCGATGAAGACGCAGTGATTTGTCCTTGGAACAAGTCTGAGAGCGGCTGGCTCTGGATCTAATTGTTAATGCGTCCCTGAGGGACATGTACTAGAGTGAGGAAAATAATTCGAGGCTCTTCCGTTAACTTGGATCCACCTAAAGTAAGCCTTTTCTCTTTATGAACATGACAAAACATGTGAATTGTTCAAACTTCTCATATAATCATAATTGTATCCGAATTTCTAAAACTTTATGGATTTTCGTCATTAGAAAATTTCAGAAGTATAGTGCTTGGGAAAAACGCTGTAAAATATTCATACGACCTCCCTTTGAGATGATTGACCCATTTATCCTTATTAGAAAACAATTTTCTACATCACTATAGGAAGAAACCCAGGTTTTGAGATTGTTTTGGGGGTCAAAACGACTGAACAAGAAGTATCCAGGAAAATCCTAACAGTTTTCAGACTCGACTCCGCTAGCCGTTTTTGCCATAACTCTTAGTTTGCTTGTCTGATTGATGTTCCCTCTTAACATTTTGTAGTGGAAACCAATATGAAACTTTTGATATAAGAAAACTTCCCATATTTTTCATCAATTGCTATCAGCTTTATAGTTTCCGAGAGGTAGTGAAAATTGCTTATGAGGCATTTTTTTGTGAAACGTCTTGTAATGGGTTGAGCTCATGAAATACTTTAAATATTATATTATAATGAATGTATGACATTTATGTATATGTATAGTAGGTTTTGCGGTTCATGCTCAAGAATTTCATGTTTGAGATGCTCTAACCTAATATGCATGTAACATCTCTACTTTTAGGGGCAGAATAACCAAAATCAGAGAGCTGAGATTGTTAGAGAAGGAACAAGAGTTAACATTGAATTTTATGTGGATAGTGTACTTCCCAATATTGAAAACCATATGTGGGATCCTCTTCGTGTGCTTGTTGAGGATGAATGTTCGTATTAACGTTGATGTACAGAATGGTAGTGTAGCAGCGGATGTGTTTGTTGAGTATCCTAATATGGATATTGTCGTTGAGTCCTCTTCAGTAGGACCCTTCCAGGGTACCCACGTGATGGGGGGTTAATTCACCACTCCATCGGTTTATGCTGGTTTGTAATGATCCATCTCCCTCAAAGTGAAATCTGGATCGTCATTGAAATACGAAGAAGCTGTAGATGAAGCTAAGAATTCTCATCTTGGCATTGCATGGATTTGTCATCATCTGGGATCTGCACGAGAGCGTGAAGTAGGTAGCGCCTTGCTGAAGGGACTGGTACTGTAGTAGAAGGGACTCGTACCAGAATGAAAGTGACTGGTACCTGAGTGAAGGGACTCATACCAGAGTGAAAGGGTTTCCACCTAAATAAGAAAATTTGAGAATGTGATAGTTGGCTTTGGATTTTATTGTTGTTGTTGTTATAGAGTTTTGTCTGGGACGTGGAGAAAGCTTATCTTTTGGCTGGTACTGAGGCTGAGGCTGGAGCTGGGGATGAGGCTGATGGTGAGCGTTCGATTCGTGAAGCTTGCTGAGATGAAGCCTCCCTCTTGACCCCTTCGTTCTAAGAGGACCTCATGGATCTCTACTTACTGTCCAGACGGCTGCTTCAACATATATCTCTACGACTTTTGGACCTTGAATCGGCATATGTAGTCACCAGGGTATTCATCGTTCGTCTGGAACAATCTTTTCAGATCTGGACATTTTTTATCCCTGTTATAGAAGGAGAATAACGAAAGATATATTCCTCCTGGTGAAATGATCTTTTGGATTGTGAGAGGGTAAAAGGGTTGGTGCTGATGAAATAAAACTGGTCCCTCTTTTCTTTAAAATTTTAAAAGTATTTCCAGGTCTTCATGGGCGATAAAGTTGGATCGTTGGCTCCTTTATTGTCCTCTTTAAAAGCAAGTCTAGTCATCATCTTGAATATTGATTCTAGTACTGTTGACGTTGGTAGGCTTGGAATCGTTGCTTGATGCAACTGGTGACGGATCTATTCTGGAAAGGATTGTTTTTTAGAGTTTTGAGGCAAGTGAGTACCTCTCTTGAGTGGTAGCCACATTTTTCTGTTTGTTTCTGTATCATATCGACAATGTCGAGCGATATTTGGGTGCTCCATGATTTCGTAGGAGTCTCTTCAGATCTCCACGGGTGATAAAATCGATTTGTTGGTACTTCTGTGGTGGTCAATCAAGAATGATATGAACTTCATCATTTATTAGAATCTTTAACGTGACAACATCTATGGTTGCTGTGAGGATGGTCCTGATTCGCTCTGTCAGGTGATGACGTTGATCCGGGGAGAGTCGCTCCGTTAAAGTAATGAGGCAAGCAATTACTTCATTCTTAGTGGTGACTATGTACGTCTGTGTTCTGGCAAGAACTTCTTGTCTCTTCATCATATCAGACATGCTGGGTGGAGTTTGAGTATTTTTGGTGGTTTCAGCGGTCTTATTACCGAGAGGAGATATGGTAGTTGCGTCATTAACAACATTAGTGTGAGGAGGATTGACAGCAGGAGGGGTATTTTCAGAATCGCCACCACCATTGCTACCTGAACCAGCAATAGAAGTTGTAACTTCTCCAGACCTAAGATCTACCATCTTGAATAACTGAAAAATTGACTTTTGTTATTAAGAGGCTGATCTCCCATTGTGGTCTCCAATTGTTTTAGGGTAAAAACAAATATACGGTAGAATCGTACTTTCAAGTAGGTTCGAGAGATCAGAATCGAATAGGACGAGCCTAAACCAAGAAATGGTCGTTCACGCCCTGCTTCAATTACAAAGGTGGAGAAGATTGGGTAAGTCTTAGGGGAGGGAAACAAAGAAAGTTGAGAAACATCAGTGTGACAAGTAATGTGTGAAGGAGAAAGGATTATCTCTGAAATGAATCGTTATTTCTGTATGTTTAGTTTCTCCTGACTTGTTATCTTGTTCTTCTTTCGAATAGATGAGAATCATCTATTCATAGTTCAAAGGAGACACATTGATTTCTCGTAAGTCGTACAAGTTAGGGAGAGGTGGAGAAGTGATGATTATGGAGATTGTAATGGGGTGGTGTCCGGAAAGTAAGGAAGACCTGTCAGACCACTACTCTTCATCCTCTCAACTGCTTTGTAACCGCCCACTACTTGTTACCTTCTTGTTTGTGGATGTGTTACCACAACGCACAATTACCGAAGACTGCCAGACCAATACCCCAATGAGAACCCCCCCATGTGTTGTATTTGATATCTTGTGGAAATAGTGGAGTCATTAGCCACTATTGTTTTGATTAAGTCAAGTCAAGTAAACTGACTTGCTAAGTGAGTGAGGCAAGTTGCACGACTCACTGGATTGATGATCAGACTGATTAGTGTCGACTATGGGAATTTCAGTGATCATGTATTTTCTTAGGATTAACATGACATATTTAATGGTTAAGTATTTAGCTCAGAAGTGATTTAGCATAAATCTGAGAGGCTTTTGAGGCCAAATGTTGTAGAGGACTTCTTAGGAAAGGAGGCCTATTAGAATTCATATAAGATTTGATATTGGACCAATATTAAGAAGAAAGGCATATTTCTGAAGGAAGAAGCTAGCAAAACTAGTACTAGCTACTTAGTGCAAATAGTAATGTGCTAGCTCTTTCAATATAAAATGCTAATGTGCTAACGTCCCAGGAGTAAGACCAATATGCAAGGCTTTTAGCAAATGTTAATTGTACTAGGGCTAGGAAGTTAATGTCAAGAAGGTTTGAAGTTATCATTTCAGTTAGATAATACAATTAACACTAAGGTGTTAGCACAAATGCATTTGTTGCTAAGTCGCTAAGTATGGATGTGTTAGGCCAAGAGACGTGCTAGAGATAGAGAATCATTGGCTAGGGCGCTAAGTCATAGAGGATTCCAGGAAGCACTAGGAATTAGGGACATGCTAGGCATGGCATGGACGCATCGGCCTTGGAAGGATGCGCTTGGCTTAGCTAGGGACGTGTTGGAGATACAAGACGCGCTTGAGAGCCAAGGGGGCGTACTGGAGAGCCAAGGGGCACATTGGGTCGGGAACGCTAGACCTATGGGACGTATTAGGCCAGGAGCGCTAGGCTCATGGGACGCATCAGGACGGGAAGATACGTTGGGTTAGGGACGTACCAAACATAGGGCGTATTAGGTAAGTTACGTGTTAGATAAGGCCTCATCAAGCTAAGATGTGCTAGCTAAGGCCATGTTAGACTAGTTGGCGCTTCTCAAGCGCTGGGTTTAGTGCTAGGAAAGTTGGCACTTTTAACGCTAGGGTGGCTAACTTAGTGCCAATATGGTGCTAAGCCAAATAGTTGGTGCTAACTTGGTGATAATAAGAGAAAAGGCTAGGGTTAGCATAGCTCAGAGGTTCAATGCGTCTTTTGGGGCATTGCTTCTTTTTTGTGGCACATCCAAGGGGAGTGACACATAATTTTTGGCTTATTTTTAAGCAAAGTGCTAAAGTAACATATTTGAGCTCAGAGAAGCAATTTGAGTAGAGTTCATTGCGAACGAAGCGTTAAGCTTGAGTATTTTTTGGGATTTAAGCATTAGCTATTCCCGAATTTTATAGATGTTACCAGAACATCGATTCGCACTCGAGGCCAGTCCAAGAAATTCAACTGTGGAATTTTATTCGACTTGAGACTAGTTCGATATGACATAAATATTGTGAGTTTTGAGGAGTCTGCGAGGCCAGTTTAGAATGTTTGTAGTTGTTTAGAGAAGACTCAAGTTGTTCTATGCTGGTGGGAAACCCATCTAGGAGCTTGAGATTTATTATATAGAGATTATAGACTAAATGATTAGTATAAAATGCATGTAGACTTTTGTAGAGACTGTATCCTCAATTCGCATGCGGAATATAAGGAGGAATACAATATTTTGTGTCTTGATGTGAAGTCAGAAGTAGCGCATAAGTATGTGGGGATACTTCTATGTTCCTGGAACTAGGCAGAAGGGTGATTTTAAAATTCCGTACCCTTGTCGAAAACTCACTATCTACACACCCAAGTAAGTCTTCATCTTCTATTATCTTCATAATAGCAGAAATTTATCCCTCAACGTTGGAATGGATGAAAATTTACGTGAATGAATGAAGAATTTCGTTATAGTTCGTCGTCAGAAAAATTCAGATTGAGGGTCTTTATTAAAAACGCCGTAAAATATTCATACGATGTCTGTTTTCGATGATATACCCCAAATTTTTGATGCCCAGGAGTCCATCTATCTCCTTGAGTTTTGAGTTCATTCAGGTCTTCAAAAAGACGAAACAGTAAAAAGTCAGAAAAAATTCAGGAATTTTCAGCTTTGAGATGGTTGACTGTTTCGATCATATCTCTTAGCTATTTTATCCGATTGATGTTATTTTTTAGTATGTTGTAGAGGACATTCATATGAAGAGTTTGGTATATAATTCATTCCTATATTCACCACCAATTTCTCCCAGCTTGCGAATTTTTACAGGGTAGTGCAGAATTGCAACTGACTAGCTTGATGCAAAAACGCCTTTTTATATCTTTAGACCATTTGCTTGTTTCTTGAATGCTTGATAATAAATCTTTGTCATTGATCAGTCCCAAGTGTAGATCACTTGGAATTCATCACTAGAACACATATGATATTATTTAACAGAGATATCATGCTTTTAGGCGCTTTATCCTCTCATATAGAACAATAGAGATATCAAAGTTTCTGGTATTGCATTGTTGGTTGTTGATAACACGCTGGGGATAAAAAAGAAATTTAATGAAATTCGGAGTCGAAGGCGACGTTAGAGCCGAGTATCTGAGTTGTCAAAAATCGTGAGATGGACGTCTTCTTTGTACTTCGTAGATGGTTGAACACTGAATTATTTGTTGATGAGATGAGAGATTTTTGTTTGGTTTGATTTTTGAATTTGAATGAGTAAATGATTAGCAAATGAATTATGAAAACTTTGAACTAATAGTTTTTGAATTGAAATTGAGATTTTGATTGTCGAATGTGTATGTATATTGCATACAATTTAGAGGAAAGGAAATTACAAGGAATTAGGGAAATAATTAGATGTAGTTAGTAAGATAACTAGACGTCAAAGGCTTTGAGCCATTTGCCATGTATCATTAATTCTATTGGATCGTTATCCATAGTGACAATCTTGTAGTGTCCATAAAATATAGTCTTAGCAATCATATAAGGACCTGCCCAGTCATAAGAGAGACTTGATACGGGCGAATGGTTGAGTTTGGATGCATTCACTACGAGATCTCCAATATGAAAAAAAATAATCAGGCTTTGCCATCTTAGTCTGGTACATGTTCTTCTTGCAAGAATCTTCATTCATCTCTGGAGTGTCGTCTTCAGTGTTGTTCATAAGAGTAGGCACCAATTGAATTACAGACGCCTCATATGTACCTCTTTTACGTCCGGGGATAATTCTAACCTATTTGATAAAACGCTCAAAAGGAACAGCTTCCCACTCGCACCTTCGATTTATGGAAGAGTCGGTTTACCAGTAATGTCAAGTCCCCAATTGTAAGGGGAGTAAGGTGCATTCGTAGGTAAAGAAGTATTCCGAATGTGATATACTTGATCATGAAATTTCTCAAAAAATGATTTCACGCCTTCTATAGGCTCTTGTTGCGCTGTCACCAAATCTTAAAATTCTCCTGAGCACAAGAGAGGGTTGTCCACCACAGTTTCCTTGTGAAGTACAGAGTTATCTACATGATACAAGTGTGTTGATGAATATGTCTGGTGAGCTTACATCTTGTTGATGTGTAGCCATGAGCGTCCCAAGATTATGTCGTAACCTGGATCTTGCTTGATTATGCAAAATTTTGTAGTGGTGTAAGCAGACCCCATCTTTATTTCAATAGTGATGTAACCATATACATTTATAGATCTTTGTTAGTAACTAAAAATTACTTCTAGGAAAAACAATGTATTGTTGAAGTACTTTCTTTAGATTCAGAAATCAAAATCGTAAAAGACAAGTCTAAACCACGATAATAGTTGTTCCGTCTTGCTTCGGTCACAAGGAGAGAAAATGGGTTGATCATAGGGGAGGGAAGAAAAGAAAGTTGAAGGAAATAAGTGTGATGAATTGTGTGTAGAGTTATAACATTGATAGGGCGGATCGAAAAATGGGTTTGATCAGTCTATTCCTCACTACCATACCGAGATGCATCCTATAAATGAGCTTCAACGATCTAAGGGTGCCCGTACCATTCCTGGTCAAAGCATTCCTTTCTTCCAGGCCGACAAAAAAGGATGTGTCACTAGTGAATATGCCAGTTTCTAGAATGCACAACTTACCCTTCTTAAGAAAATCATGACTAATGAGCCTTCTGGTGTACACGGTGAGCCTTCTGCGAAGGAGTTAGCAGCTCGGCCAAACTTGAAAATTACTTCTGGAGTGAGACGTGATTCGATGTTAACTTGACACAGGTATTTGAAATCATTCTTTTTTTTATCATCATCCTTTACTTAACAATTAAATGTTTGATTCGTTTTTTGCAGTTATGGCTACCAAAGCACTTTGCATCTGAAATTGTGGCAAGCATTACTACTCAGTATGGGGATAAAATATCACGGGTAGTAATGCATGGAAGTGGAGACCGTCCTTGGAAGAAGGTAAGTGTAACACCCGTAAATTTCGCATGACACTTACTCATGGACGCGTCATGGCCTGGGTTGAAGCTTCATCCTAAGCTTATAAGGCTTACCAGATATGTATTAGGGTGCGGATGCCTTGACCTCGAATTATAGTGTTAAGGCCCTATTACGCGTGATGCGTATTCGAAGAGGCATTATAGTGCAAAGGCACTATTATACCGTGATGCATGATCCAATGCATCACTAAGCTGAAGTTGCATAAGTGAGAGCATCATAGTGCTAAGGCACTATTATGCCGTGATGCATTATTTCAATGCATCACCGAGCCAATGTCGCTATTCGATGAATGTATCATAGTGCTAAGGCATTATTATGCCGTGATGCATGATTCAATGCATCATCGAGCCAAGAATGCATCATCGTGATCCATCAACGTGTTTTATTTGTAGCTTACTGAGAATGCTTTGCTTGGATTTGGAAAGTAATCTTCAATTTCGGCCTTGCAGTCGATGGATGACCCCTACCTTTCTAATATTTGTTTGTAAAAATACGAATAAAACATATATAGGGAGGGAGCTTTGCTGGAATGTGCATGAGCGGTAAATGCACATATAGATATGCGAAGTGGCCAATACGTTGGAGCATACTTGATGCATAAGCATCAATATAATTGTAGCTTAACCGATGAAGCTTGAATGTGCATGAGGGGTAATGCACATGTAGATATGCGAAGTAACCTATACGTTGGAGCATACTTAATGCATAAGCATCAATATGCTGGTAGCTTAGCCGATGAAGCTTGAATTATGCGAAAGCATCTTTCGATCGTGTTACGTACTTGATAATGCATATTTGCATAATAAATAGCGATAGGTATGCACAAGCTAGTGCATACCTTGCGAAATCCCTCTGGCCTACACGCTAGGCTTTGCTTGGCCTTTGTCCTAGCGATGAAGTTGGAATCGAAGTTGGCTTTGCCTTAATAGGCTTAAGTTGCGTGCCCCTTTCGAATTGACCTTTTGATGAACTACGGTCATGCTTGATCCCATCAAGGTACATGTTGGGTACATAGGCAGCCGCAATACAATGCATTGAGGTGCAGCACCTTGTCGCTCATATCATCTAATTCGAGATATTCTTGCGATATTTGGGTAACTCATATCATCTGGCTCGGCAATGCTAAGCAAGAGATGATTGTTTCCACACTTGATGGGGCAGTTGCAATTCTATTTGATGAATTGTTCATACTTCCTAGCAACTGTTGCGGCATGGAATGGCATGTGCCTGAATGTTGCACCCTTGGCAAGAACAAGATAAGTGCAGGCTCCAGCGCATGGCCGAAGCAGAATTGATGAAGCGAAAGCTTAGGTTTGAAATAGCCTAGGTGTTGGTCCAAGGCATGAGTTAGGCCTAAACAATGATCGAAATTATGCAATGCTTGCGAAAGGCATCCCCCTTAGCTTGTATAGCACTCGGCCCTTGGTATAATGAGGGTAAGTTGGAATGGTATGCTAGTCAAAGGCATTCACCATGGGCTTTAATGGCCTTGCACCCTTTGTAGGTCAGGGGTGAGTTGGAACGACATGGAGACTACGGTCTGAGTACCATGCTTGCAAAGCATGTTTGGGAAGGCAAATATACCTGGAATGGTATAAACGTAGCTTGAATGATGTGGGAACTACGTTTCGAGTATAATGCATACAAGGCATGTTTGGAAAGCAAAAATTTACCTGCACTTTCCAGCGAGAAGTTAAGCTTTAAGGTCCGGTGACTCTCTTTTAAATCACGCATTGGGGAGTTCTGACCTGCCAGCGTAGCGTGCCGGAGGCGGAAATTTTCCGGTCCGTGACAAATTGTATCAGAGCAAGTTCCAAGAAAACACTAGGGACTGTGAGTTTTGGACTTGTCAGTGAACATTTTGTATTATGACTACAAAACTTTCCTTCAAAGTAAATAGAAAGGTTGAAAGAGTAGGCCAACTGTTGTGTGAAAATAGAGTGGATAAATAATGCCAAGTGCCTATACAAAAGAAATTGTAACTCACTAGTTACTCCGCTAAGATTTGGACGCGCTCGAGTGTGATGTGAGTTTGTCTGGAAACTCGTTTGGAACGGTGGCTGGTATCCGACTACCCTTGGCACTGGGACTGATCACCCCCTCACCCGTGCGGCACGGTGTGTGTTGTCTGGTTGGCTAGCACCCACTTACGACTGGAAGATCTTCCGGGACGATGGCTTGCATCCGACTACACTGGCATTAGAATTTGGTCTTCACAGTACTATGCTAGAAAGTATTCATAAACTCGCGATGACCCTTTTCAACCTATGTGAATTTTAGGGACTCCTAAGTGTATGGTATGGGACGTCCACTTAACATCTCGTGTTGAGTAAATTCTTTTGCATTCTTGAACATGTGGTATGGGACGCATGTTTAGGGATCCAATTTGAGTTTTCTCTGTAAATTTATAAAAACCTTTGTTGATCCTAGAGCATGCAGTATGGATGTATGTTCAGAAGGTCTCCATCGGCATTTATGGCAATCGTAGGCCCTATTAGGATTCTGAGATATGCGGAATGGGACGCATATTCCGAAGGTTCTAATTTGTCCTCACTAACAAACATTGGACCCTTGCAAGATTTTTGTGCATCATAGAATGGGACATATGCATAAAAGACCTTGATCGATGAAGCTTGTCCACAATAGTTTTGAGTTAAATTTCGGGGATGAAATTCTTTGAAGGTGGTAAGAATGTAACATCCGTAATTTTCGCATGACGCTTACTCATGGACGCATCATGGTCAGGGTTGAAGCTTCATCTTAAGCTTATAAAGCTTACCCAGATATGCATTAGGGTGCGGATGCCTTGACCTCGAATTATAGTGTTAAGGCCCTATTACACGTGATACGTATTCGAAGAGGCATGATAGTGCAAAGGCACTATTATACCGTGATGCATGATCCAATGCATCACTAAGATGAAGTTGCATAAGTGAGAGCATCATAGTGCTAAGGCACTATTATGCCGTTATGCATTATTCAATGCATCACCGAGCCAATGTCGATATTCGATGAATGCATCATAGTGCTAAGGCACTATTATGCCGTGATGCATGATTCATTGCATCACCGAGCCAAGAATGCATCATCGTGATGCATCAGCATGTTTTATTTGTAGCTTACCTGAGAATGCTTTGCTTGGCTTTGGAAAGAAATCTTCAATTTCGGCCTTGCAGTCGATGGATGACCCCTACCTTTCTAATATTTGTTTGTAAAAATGCGAATAAAACATATATAGGGAGGGAGATTTGTTGGAATGTGCATGAGCGGTAAAAGCACATATAGATATGCGAAGTGGCCAATACGTTGGAGCATACTTGATGCATAAGCATCAATATACTTGTAGCTTAACCGATGAAGCTTGAATGTGCATGAGGAGTAATGCACATGTAGATATGCGAAGTAGCCTATACGTTGGAGCATACTTGATGCATAAGTATCAATATACTGGTAGCTTAGCCGATGAAGCTCGAATTATGCGAAAACATCTTTCGATCGTGTTACGTACTTGATAACGCATATTTGCATAATAAATAGCGATAGTTATGCACAAGCTAGTGCATACCTTGCGAAAGGCCTCTGGCCTACACGTACTAGGCTTTTCTTGGCCTTTGGCCTTGCGATGAAGTTGGAATCGAAGTTGGCTTTGCCTTAATAGGCTTATGTTGCTTGTCCCTTTCGAATTGACCCTTTGATGAACTACGGTCATGCTTGATCCCATCAAGGTACGGGTTGGGTACGTAGGCAGCCGCAATGTAATGTATTAAGGTGCAGCACCTTGTCGATCATATCATCTAATTCGAGAGATGATTGCGACATTTGGGTAACTCACATCATCTGGCTCGGCAATGCTAAGCAAGAGATGATTGTTTCCACACTTGATGGGGAAGTTGCAATTCCATTTGATGGATTGTTCATACTTCATAGCAACCGTTGCGGCATGGAATGGCATGTGCCTGAATGTTGCACCCTTGGCAAGAACACGATAAGTGCAGGCTCCAGCGCATGTCCGAAGCAGAATTGATGAAGCGAAAGCTTAGGTTTGAAATAGCCTAGGTGTTGGTCCAAGGCATGAGTTAGGCCTAAACAATGATCGAAATTATGCGATGCTTGCGAAAGGCATCCCCTTTAGCTTGTATAGCCTTCGACCCTTGGTATAATGAGGGTAAGTAGGAATGGTATGCTAGTCAAAGGCATTCACCATGGGCTTTAATGACCTTGCACCCTTTGTAGGTCAGGGGTGAGTTGGAACGATATGGAGACTACGGTCTTAGTACCATGCTTGCAAAGCATGTTTGGGAAGGCAAATATACCTGGAACGGTATAAACGTAGTTTGAATGATGTGGGAACTACGTTTCGAGTATAATGCATACAAGGCATGTTTGGAAAGCAAAAATTTACCTACACTTTCCAGCGAGAAGTTAAGCTTTAAGGTCCGGTGACTCTCTTTTAAATCACGCATCGGGGAGTTCTGGCCTGCCCAGCGCAGTGCGCCGGAGGCGGAAATTTTCCGGTCCGTGACAGTAACCGTCTTTTGTTTCCTCTTACTTTTCCTTTCTGTATGAAATAAATCTGAATCTTCTCCTGACAAGTATCTTGGCATAGTCTGGGCGAGTAACTCGTCAAGGTGACTTGAATATTCAACCTTTTAAGTTTGGTGTTCCAGCTGTTCTTGGCATTTCGGCTCCTTATATTGTAAGTAAGCTTTTCTTTTGAATATCACCAAGTCACATAATCTTTTTTTTTACTGAACTTGATGAATTCCGACTCTTATGAATAATCGTCATTCTTAGACGCCTATAAACATGGATACCATATTATCAGAAAGCACCGCTGTTGTTGGAAGTACTGAGGAAGAAGGACGAGATGATAATGGACCTGAAAATTCGTTCAATAATGAAGAAATTGAAGAATCTGGAGCTGAGAACGAAGAACTTTGTGGCAAATAGCATTATGAGATGCCTTCTGCTTCCGATGGCTTGTCATAGCTCCAAATAAGTTTACTCCATTTGTTTTAGAATCATAATGACATGATTATATCTCTTAAACCACCCAATGTGTAGAATCATACATGATTTCATGAAAGACTTTAGCAGTTTTCGCTGTCAGAAAAATTCAGATTCAGATCTTCTTACTATTATGACAGTATAATCTTTGTCCGAAGTCAGAATGATGTGGTTAACCTCTCATTATTTAGATAACAGAAAGAGATAACTTTTGCAAAATGAATTTCTGGATTTTGAGTCGATTTACTAGGTGAAAAAGACTTGACACCGAGAGTCCAGAACTTTTTCGGACTGAATTCTGTAGATTTTCAGCTGTCGTGTAGTCGAATGTTTTGGCCTCCTTTATTATATCATTTATCCGATTAGAATGCCCTTTTTTTTATCATTTTGTAGTATACATCCGTATGAATCATTCAGTATATATCTATCCCCCAAATTCCTTACCAATTAGCGTCAATTTCAGTTAAAATATGTGCAAAACGACCCATAACCTTTCTAAACCATATGCCATGACCCGAAACACTTTATAATGAATGTTTAGGTTTATAATGAACATGTTTTATGAATTTCATGACTTGTTCTTGAATTTCTTGTGCTTGAGATATTTTAACTCATTATTTCTATAACGTTTATGTTTTTAGGGTGGGGGGGGGGGGGACGAACCGAAACAGAGAGACAAACTTGTAGATGAAGGATTGGAGATTACCATGAACCGTGATGATGGTGATATGTCGTCCAACTCAGAGTCATGAGAAAGCCCCTTCTGACATGACTGTTGAAGAAAGCACTCGAAGTGGTGCCATTGTACAAAATGCTGATGTGATAGAGATTGTTCCAGTTGAGTATCCGAACGTTGGAGTTTCGACTTCAAGTTTGACATGATACGACACAAACACGTGTGCATTGGGGGCTTTACTGTCCCGTACGACCATGCTGAGATGTGTACCAAGATATGGAAGAAGTTTGGCCATTTCTTTGTTGGTAATCCTGAAAATTATCGTACTCTGGAGAGGAATGTGTCTGTGCGCAACTGTAAATGAAATTATTGCTCTTCCCGTAGAGAAATCTCTAAGATAGTTCTTCAAGACTGGAAGGATTCCTTGGAGGAGGCTGAAAGAGCTGAGATTAATGTCGCCTGGCTTCGTCGTCATTAAGAAGCTATTGAAAAGTATTTGCAGGAGAAAGTTGTATCTTATAGCTTGGAGACGGTTGCCAAGGCTAAATGTGAAGTTGGTAGGCTTTGTCGGGAGTTGAAGCTTGCGACTGAGGCACTTGAGCAAATGGAGAAAGCATACGCTGAAGGTACTGAGCCAGTTTTCAAGGAATTTTTTTAGGTTTTCCTAAGTTTTCATAGGTTTTGAGACATATGGCTTTTTTGTGGTTTCATTTTGGGATTTTTGAGTAGGTAGAGATTTCTGAATAATTTGTAAGTTTTTTTTTTTTTTTGAAAAGAAATAATACTTTGCTTGATTTAATGAATTGAAATCCTAAGTCTGAGTGTAAGATATTGCAAACATTTTGGAGGAATTACAAATATTGCATAAAACATGAAAATAAAGCGAGACGGTGGTAAAATGCTTTAAGCGTTGTGAGTTGTTATCCACTTTCCATGTATGACCACCCCTTCTGACTTATCAGTATTGACAAGCTTTTAGTAACCGCCGATTAAAGTTTCAGTGATGAGATACGACTCTTCTTCAGGAGAGGCTGTTATCGTCTTCACCATATCTTCGACATGGAATGCATTGGGTTCAGGCCCCTTAAATTCATGACATGTCTTCTGAACAACCGGGTTACTAATTTTCTTATCTCCAGTAGAGACAATCTATAACCATTTGATAAATTTTTAAAAAGGATGAACTTTTCATTCACATCACCGAGTCAGAGTAGGGTTGATATCCAGGTCAATCCCCAAGCTTTGATGGGACGTGGGATTTTTGGTTGTGAAGCAGTTGGTTAGATGTGACTTACTTGTGTGCGAAACCTTCGAACATATGACGCCATGTCCTTTTCTGGCAACTGCTTCACATCCAGATTCATTGTGCGGTGAAACTTATATGATAAGGAATCTTCAGTATTTGCCAGTTTGAGAGTCTTGTAGCGATCAAATGACTTTTGCCTCACCAATAAGGTTTTATGAAATTGACACTCAAAAGAAGCACTTTATGGTTCTCATGTGTGCAGGCAGAAGTGAAGATAGAAATCCTGCACATGTTGAATGGTGGGAAGGAAAAGGAACCTTCCAAATTATATGAAGATAGTATCCCATAGAACGTGGGACGAAAAAAACCCTTTTTTTTCATTTTTTTAATGATCTCTAAGAAAAGAAATCAACTACTATATAAGGATGAGAACACTCACTTACCTTCTCACCCGATTCACAATCAGCACCTCTTATAACATCCAATAGAAACGTCTTTAGTTATCGGTCTTCAACTGTTGATGATGAACTCTTGAACTTTGTAGATTCTTGACAATTATAACTCTTTTCCTCAATTCCTTGTTGTTTGAAACTTCTTTATAGATTTTTTCTTCCCCACAGATTGAATGAATACAAAAGAAATATACACTAAATCAATTTAAAACATTTATTTTTTTCTTTTTCCATTTATTTTTTTTTCTTATATTTTTTGTTTCTTTTTTCGATTTTTTTTCTTGAACTTCAAAATAAAATACAAACTGAATAATAAAATAAAATGAACAATGAAACTACTATGGACGTGGGATAAGGACGTTACTGCTTCATTCTTCACAACTCGTATTGTCTCGACATCATAAACTTCACTAACTCTCATCTTTTGATTTATTTCAATCTTGTACATAAGTCTTCAATATTTATATAAAATTATGCTCATTGTATAGTTGCTTTACTTGAATATGAAATTTGCTCTTTCTCGTACTGTTGCTTATAATCCTTGAACGTCTTCAACTTTCCTTCAAATTTTTGATGCTCCGCTTGTTGATGATAATGGTGTTTCTATGGACCTGTTGTGATTGAGAGAATGGTGCCAACTGCAAACAAGACTACAACATAGAGTTATCAATTCGGATGACACCCTCAGGTTGATAGAAATAACAATCAAGAGATCAAAAAGTAGTGCTGAAATTGGTGCAAAGTTGGGTAGCTCATTATTCTACCCAGAATTTGCGCAGATGAAACACTCTAAACGGACAATTGAAGGTTCGGTGCCTCACTCGTGGGTATTGAATGATCAACTTATCTAATAATGTATTCTTTCTACACCCAATTTGCCACCGGCGGTTTAAGTTCCTTTTTGTCAGTCTAACCTCTCAAAAACTAAGCAGCCCGAATATAATTCTCTAATACTTCTAAGTTCAGTTATTTCACTAAGAACTCCGTATGTAAACTTAGCTAGAAGTATACAAAGTGACTCTAATAATGTATTCTTTCTACACCTGATTTGCCACCAGCGGTTTAAGTCCCTTTTTTCAGATCTTGCCTCTCAATAACTAAGCAGCCCGAATATAGTTCTCTAATACTTCTAAGTTCAGTTATTTCGGTGAGAACTCCGTATGTAAACTTAGCTAGAAGTATACAAAGTGACTCTAAAACATCTAAAAGTTCGAGGTTTTCATGCAAAAATGTATAAGAAATTAAAATTTTACTTACGGAAGTGAAAACTCTAAGTAAAAACTAAAAACTTTATATGCTAAATACTCCCCCACACTTAAACTCTACATTGTCCTCAATGTAAATTGACTCCTCCAATGTAAAATCAAGATGGGAAATCAAGTAATGATATGAAAAACTAAGAAAAGTCAAAAGATAAAGATAGAAATACAAAACCAATGGGTTCCTCCCATTAAGAGCTTAGTTTAACGTCCTCGGCATGACCTTCTGGTTATCGCCCGTAAACCAACAATCTGAAAATCAGGGGATCTTCCCAGATAAAAATTTACAATTCTAATAACAGCTTCACACAAATGTTAAAATATGATAGTACTAGTGAAACCATTATCATAAAGAAGTTACCCCCACATTTAGTTTTTTCTACACTTGGAAGTGTATATAAAACATAGAATTCGGAAACCTTAATGGGTTCAACTTGGGTAACCTGCACATTGTTAGAATCAAGTATCTCTAGTGATGGATATTTAGAAACAAAATAATCCGTTAAAACATTTGAAGCACACAACTCCAATATTAAGTTAGGTATTTTAAAAGTTGGGTTAACAACATTCTGAGAAACTACTTCGATTAGAGGGAGAGGATAATTAGAAATATAATTACGTAAAGGATTAGACAAACCTTCCACTATCTCTTGTATTATGGGATCCTCAATTTTCTTGAAGAATTCCAATGAATTATTTACCTTTTGTGTATCGTGGTCCTATATCAAACTTTTTAACCCATCTTCGTCAGTTTTTATCTCAACCAAAATCTCGGCATCAACGTTATCATTATATTCCTTGGAAAACTCAATTGGGTCTTCCACAATATTACTCAATCTAGCCTTATTCTCAAATATTTCATCATCCTCGATATCAGACTCTTCAGAATCTTCATCGACCTCATATTCTCTATTAGCAAAACGCTTTTTACTACTAATTTCTTGGAGAATTTCTTCCGGTTCTCAGTTATCTTCCAGTTGATATAATTTTTTCGAGAATTTTCTTATGTTTACACGTTTTCCACCATTACTTAAAATAGGATCACTATACCATGACTCTTCCCGTTGAATGGGTGAATGATCATAAATACGATCAGGAGTCGGGTAAGTTATATTATTGTTGAAATCGGTTGGTACAACATTCTCTTTATTAAGTGTTGGATCAAGCTGGTCTAATCTCTGTTGCATGTCCTTTAATTGATCTAAAACCTGCATACAACTCGAGTGGATCCAATTAGAAGTATAATTGTCTCACCTTCTTTGTGGTTGTTGACCTACATACCCACCATAAGGTTGTTGGTAAGTATGAAAATAACCAAAAGATTCCGTAGGGTATTTATCAAAACCATTGATTCTGATTGTATCCCATGGTCGGTTGGAAGTTATCAAAAAATTGAGAATTATAATTAAATTGATTACCACCATAATATGCCTGATCTTGTGCATCATACATGTTAAATCCGTAAGGAAACATGATAACACACAAAGAGTATGAGACAAAAAAATATAACTAAAAATCTAAGAATAAAAATAAATGTGATGATGTATACAACCTGTTTTCAGAATGTACCTTCCGCTTTTAAAAAATGACGAATTTTACCACGAGTTATTCCACCAAGAAAACCTAAGAACCTGAAAAATACTAAGAGAAAAATGTAAAATAGAATTAAAAAGAAATCTCAAACAAAAACAATTGCTAACTGCTCCCCGGCAGCGGCGCCAAAATTTGGTGTGTGTCGTTTGCGCACAAATTAATTAAGATATTTCCCACTAATACCAACAAGTAATATAGCGGCAGTAAGGATCATTCCCACGAGGAGTTATGAATTGTTATTTGTTTTCAACTTCTTATGTAACCAAAAGGGGGAATTGTGATGAATAAAACTAAGTAAACCAACGAAAGAAAATAAAAACAAAGTAAATAAAGATTGAGATCAAAGTGAGAAAATACTGATTAGAGGTTTCATCTTCCGTCACCAAACAAGCTCTTTAATCGATTAGAGATAACGTTCAGTCTTTCTCATATCAATAACCCTATAGCATCTTATCGCAGGCTTATTCCAGCAAAACTCCTTGTATCATCAAAGGCGCAAGAACCACTCTTTGAATCCTTCTCAATGAATAACTTGGCGCAAGATCCACTCAAGTTTAACCCAATGAAATCAATGGTCTTCGTGAGTTGAGGTTATTCTAATCAATCCGGCGCAAGAGCCACACATATTTAACCTAGATTAAGGTTCTACACATAATCACATGGCAACATCCCGTCGTTAACAACTGTGTTTTGCTACTTGTGATTAGAGTTCTTCGACGATTCAGGATCTCAAACCCTAGTCTATCTTTAGATATGAACACAAGACCATTCAATTTGTAAATTGAACGAGCAAGTCTTCAGTCATACATGACGATATAAACAGTAGAACATAAGCGATAAAAGAGATCATTAACATTAAAACTAACCAGCCGGATTGATTTACATGTCTATGACTTACAACTACATCCCCAACCAATATAATAAAGTTACCTACTCATGGATTTAATAAAACCCATGGAGAATATACAAAGAAGAAGAATGGTTTCCCCCTAAGGGGAAAACCCTAGGCTTTTGATGTAGAAAACTTGATATGAGAGGTAGAAGATAAGAGATTACTTAAAAGATGTAAAATATATTTTGTTTGAGCCTAAGATGTCTTCTTTTATAGCCTTCAATGTTTGGCCCTCAAGTTTCCTGTCCTTCTAGGGTTTAGAATCCTTCCAAAACCAAATTTCCTTGATTTAGAAGTCCAAAACGTGTCTTAGAAGTGGCTCTTGTCGTCCTACAATTGGTAGACTCATTCCCCACCTTTCTACCGATTATTTTTATGAAATATACAGAGATTTCATGTTCCCAAAACGTCCAGAATCGTTAGTATCGACCCCCTCATTATCTACCGATTATTTTCATGAAGTATACATATATTTTTGGTCCAAAACGGCCCATAATCGGTAGGCACGGGCACCCATTATCTACTGATTATTTTGATAAGTGTTTTACTTACTTCTTCTCGGTTGTTTTGCTCATAACTTCTTCATACGAACTCGGAATGACCTTATTATTTTTGCATTCACCTCGTGTTATCGTTATATTCAAAATGGTATTAAGAACTCCTAAATTTGAATGATTTAAATTTGTTCTTTGGACCTTCTCCATTGGCAGACTTGACTTCCTTGTTCATTTCGTGTCGTAATGAACTCCTTTCTTCTTCTTTGGTCGAATACACTTCAAAACTCCTAAGAAACTCATGAATACAAATAAATAAAAGCATAATGATATGAAAACCAACAAGAAATCAATGAATTAGAGTACCCAACTAATGCAAATAATACACCTATTAGTTTCCTGTCGCTTCATCAGATCATCCATGGTTGGTGGTGCCTGCTCTTTGTTTTTGGAACCTTCAATGGTATGGAGATGAGTGTTGTTATTTTCAGTGGTGGTGTTTTTATTAATGATCTCTGGAGTTCTACCACTAGTGTTGCTGGGGTTAGTAGTGGTTTTGAACCTGAATTAGGATTAGTTGTTGAACCTGACCTAAGATCCACTATTCTTGGGTAATTGAAGAATTGATTTTCAGATGGTTGAAGAATTATATTCGTGACCGAGAGATTGATCTCCCATTGTGGTCTCCAATTTTGTTAGTACCTAAAAATTAGTTCTAGGCAAAACAATGTACTATTGAAGTACTTTCTTTAGATTCGGAAATCAAAATCGTACAAGACAAGCCTAAACCACGATAGTATCCATTCTGTATTGCTTTGGTCATAAGGACAGAAAATGGGTTGATCTTAGGGGAGGGAAGCAAAGAAAGTTGAAGGAAATAAATGTGATGAATTATTTGTCGAGATGTGGAACTATTGAGAATAACAGAGCTTGTAAAGAATGGTAAGCTTGTTTTGTTTCTGAAATGGGCTAAGTAGCCTATTTATAATAGTTGATAATACACACGTTTCCTTATAAAGTAGTGGAGGTAGTGAAGAGATGGAGAAGTGGAAGTCGTGGTAATAATGGAATAACCGCCTTGGAATCTTCGGGAAACCATTACTCCATTACTCCATTAACCGCTTCAACCTTACCACTACTTTGTAACTTCCTTATCACGGGGTGTTTCCACGCCGTATGTTGCTGTAACCACAAGACCAAAACCCCATGAGTAATCCCCCTATGTAATATAATTTGATTTCTCGTAGGAATTAGTGAAGTCATGGACTCAAAGCATGTAATAAGATAGTGCTATGAATGATCTTGTGAGGATGATGCTAGCAAAAACAAGGGTAAAAAAATGCACGAAAGTAGGAAGAGGGGAAAGCTAGCGCTAGCGTTGTGGCTAGAGGCGCTATGCTACTCATTTTGCCTTTGGCACAGGTGTATGCTACTCATTTGTGTTGAGAATATGGCTAAGACTTGCTAAGGATGGCACTTGCTAGTACCATGGTTATTGCCTATGCACCGCTAGCTTCGGCATTTATTGATGTCGTGACCATAACTATGGCCTATTAAGGGTTTCTCGGTCTTGTGAGATTTAATTGTTAGCATTTATGCTTAACTTTTATGCAGTGCATACAAAACATTTTTAAGAGATTCAATTGTGGAAGTTTGCAACTTGAGACAATGCTTGATGCGACTCTGCAATTAGATGGTATGCATATGATTAGCGTTTTCATTCAGATACGTCATAGCCTCTATTATGAATATTCACGATTTTTTATAATCAATATATTATGTCTTATACAAATAGTATGCATGGGTGCACATGAAATGACGAGGATTTAGTTGAGTATAGCGTTGAAATTTCTATTGTGCACATATATGCAAAGGAGCTAAAGGGATAATTTAGCCAGGAGATGAATATCCCTTCTCGATTTTCTCGCATAATGTGGGATAAGAGTATTATTCACAATTTTTATGCTTGATCATAGATTTATGTGTAGTTATCTCATGCTTTTGCAGCTAGGAAAAAGCAATATTATAATTTTCTTCTTTGTCAAAAACTCACCATCAACAATCTTCCTTCAGGTATTTGGTTGTTGTTGGAGCGTAGACAGCTTCATGACGAGTGATTCCCACGGCTCTAAATGTCTTTGTAGGGATGATGTTAACAACAGTGCATGTATCAATTAGTGTCTCACCGAATTCTGTATCCTTGAGACGAGTAGTGGTGAGCAGTCCCCAATCACACTCTTTTTTGCCTTTATTCTTCTGAGCAAGTTCAGGATGTACTTCATTTTTGTCAGGAAAATATAATCGTCTATCAGACACAACATGGTTAAGATCCGTGAAGGCGTCTTTCTGTTTTGTCTTCGAGAGGTAGAGAAGCTCACACATGTACTCTATAAGGAAGAGGATTTATGTATATTCCCTCAGTCTCCAGGTCCAATTCTCCTGATTCGATATTTTACTTGAATATCCTCTTCAAGTCATTGCAATTACAAGTGGGGTGATTAAAAAACCTGTGAAAACAACTATATTTGGGGTCTGCCATTTCATGTTCTTTTGGTGGACGTGAATAGGAGGTAGTTTGATAGCGTCATCCTGTATCCAGACTTCCAAGAGTTCAATTACTTCTTCGATCGGAAATGGATATGTGACGGTTGGCGCTTCTCTTGGATGATATTGTTACCGTTGATTCGGCGGTAGAGCTGCAGCTACTTGGTTGGTTTTTTGAGGTGGTCGAACCTGTGGTGTGGGAGTTAAATCTGGTATCGTATGCTTGTACTGCTCATAGGAAAGACGTTGAATGATGCGAGCTTCACGTGCTTCTTTATTTTGACAGGTCTTGTCCTCTTTAATAGGGAAGGTGCAGCCGTGGACGATCGCTTGGAAGCTTCGTGCAACTCAAAGAATGTTTGAAAGCGCAGATTCTCTGGTAGATCACGATAGACTGGTATCATGCTATTGATGCAGAGTTCCACCAATTGCAGTTCAGTCACATTCGGGTCATGACAGTCTAGCGCTTAAACCCTGAACCGCTTTACGTAATCATTGATGTTCATTGCTTCGTTGAAAGATTTTTCCCAAGTTTGACAACGTGACTTGTTCAGATACAAAGAAGTATTTCCTATAGAAGGCATTGACCATCTCACACCAGTTGGAAATATTGTTGGGAGTGATGTTATTGTACCATGTGTATGCTCTTCATGTGGGAGATTTGGAAAATTCTCTGAGGCAGAGTATATGATTATATTCATGTTCCCCTAATGATTCTAAAAAACGTGAGATATATTTATGTGCATTCCTAGTTCCATCATAAAGTGAGAATGAAGGGGAGGAATATACCCTGGGAAGAGCAATCCTCTGCATCTCAGAGGGATAAGGAGGTTGGTGTTGATGAACAACAGACGAATTCTCCCTTCTTCTATTGTGGAAAATTCATTCCAAATCTTCGCGAGTGATGAACTTGGGTTGTTGACAATCAGCGAGAATACGAACTTCATACCCGTCCTGAGCATGACCCCTAAAAGTATTGGCATCAACAGTTTCTTTAGAAGTATTTCTAGTCTGTTCTGCTTGTGATAATTTCTCTGTAAGAGTCTTGAGAAAGGTGAGTACCTCCTTCTGAGTTGTATCTATCTCCGCTTGACTTCTGACTAGGTTTTCTTGTGTTTGCATCAAATCGACGATGTTAGGTGGAGTTTGTTCATCCCTGACTTTTTTAGTGCGCGGCTCAGACGGAGAAGGAGTGATATTGTCGACATTGGAAACCAGATGAGTGTTACCATGAGTACCAGTATTGGTACTGGCAGAATTCACATTAGGGATGGTTACTGAACCCGATCTAAGATCAACCATCTTGAAATTGAGAAAATTATGAAAATTGGAGAATTAATTTTTACAACCGAGAGATTGATCTCCCACGGTGGTCACCAAAATATTTGTGGGTAAAAACGAATTTAGGGTAAAAAGGGAAAAATGATGGAGTAGGCTGATGCTAGTCAGAGCAATTCGTTTAAACGCTAAAAATTTGTATTGTATAAGTACTTTTAAGATTCAAGAGATCAATCTGCACAAAAGTGGCCTAAATCAAGAAATGATCGTTCCAATTTCATTTCCGTCACAAAGGAAGGAGAAAGGATTGATCTATAGGGAGGGAAACAGATAAGGTATTGAGATCAATGAGATTGAATGTCAATGATGGTATGTGTTGAAACTGCTGTGAAGACGAAAATCAGAAGTCTGAGTTTTCTGAGAATCTCTAAGATGATGGCTTTGTGACCATTCTTCTTGTTCTTATGAGATAAAATTCTTGTCCCTTGTCGATAGGTTGAGGAACCTATTTATAACAGTGGAAGTTAACACATTGATCTCGTAAGTGGTGACAGTTGCAGAGAAGTGGAAGAGTAGCAAAGTAGATATCGTGGTAAAAACCAATTCCATCGTGCTAGTGGGGCCTGACAGTTGTACGACCTCTATTCCATGTATTCCTTCAACTGCCGACACGCCTTATTTTCTTTCTCATCGTGGGTGTATAGCCACACCGCACGTGTTGTAGGCCGCCATACCAAAACCGCAGTGAATATCCTCCACGTGACATAATTGATGTCTCGAGCATGGTTGAGTCTATTTTATAGACTGTACTATTTGGTCAGTTGTTGACCTTGCTAGACTATTAGTCTTATCATATTGGTGAGTCTAACATATTGCTGAGTCTAGCATATTTCTGAGTCTAGCATGTTGCTGAGACAAGCAGTGATGCTTAATACACCATAGTGTTTGAGAGTCTGATTGATATTGACATTGACAATTGTGGCATATCATTGTGTCAGCTGAGGAAGCAATGATACTCGCATGACCTTGAAGTTGTGTGAGTATCATTCTCATGTTAGCGCTAGTCTAGTGTGAGCGCTAATCTTGTGCAAGTATTAGTCATGATTGAGTACTAGTCGTGATTGAGTACTAGTCGTGTGTGAGTACTAGTTGCGTACACAATTTATAAAATATTTAGTTTTGTCAAAGTAGATAAATTGAGATTATTTTAATTATTGGTAACGGGATCAATTAAATTTTGAATACCGATGCTAATTGGTAGCCACACTAATTGGTAGCAATACCAATTAAATTATTTTCCTTAATTTGATTAAACAATAAAACCCTAAGATGGCAGATGAACCAAATGGAAGATGAGGGACTAGTAGAGAGACCAACTAGAGAAGAGGGAATACCCAAGAGGGAAAGAGGAGGACCAACCAAGGTAGGACCGGTCATGGGTTGTGGAACACGAATTTCATAGAGCACGAATTTGGTGGTCGCGGGACCATGCTTCGTGTATCATGTCGTCTCTCTAGCAATATTTTGATATATTTGGTAATAATATTTAGGAGAAAGAATTTTGATGTAAAGACTAACTGGTGTGAAGACTAAATTTTAGAAATATTAAAATAATAATATTTTAATATACCAGATGGTTACGGGACCATTCTATATTTTTGTACGCAACTACTTGGTGTTTGCATCTATTTGGAATTTTTTGACTTTGGTAGAAAGAGCAACGGAGTTTTAATAGGAAGAGGAAACTCTAGGATAAAATAAAAAAACCTAAAAAATATAAGAGTGGGGACCGTGGGTGCTTCAAAGATTATTATTTTTATTTCTAGCCGTGGGTGTTAGTCCATATGTCAGAAAAATTCAGACATAACGTTCTTTATTATAAATGTTGTAGATTCTTCATCCGATGTCCGTTTTTGATGATCTACCCTAACTCGAAATTGGAAAATCATTGGATACGTTCCAGCGCGGAAGGATTTATGTTTAGAGCTCGTTTCATCTGTCAAACGAAGAAAAAAACAATTTTTCAAAAAATTTTGATAAAATTCTGACAGTTTTCAGCCTGTAGTTCGTCTATGGTTTATGCCATATCTCTTAGACCGTCACTCGGAATGGAATGCCCTTTTAGTATGTCGTAGTAGACACATAGGGGAAAATATGTTGTTAGCACATTTTGCTCCACTCTACATCCATTTCTACGTTTTTACAAGGTGACTATGATGATACGTCAGAAACTAGATGTTGACCAATGTTAGGGTTTCGTTGTATTTCGACCAATATTGGGATTTTAGTGCGAAGCTCGAACAATTTAGATATTGGTTAATTGGAGATTTATCTTTGCATTTGGTGCTACAAAAACTTGGTGTTTACTCAAAGATGGGGTGCTTCGACCTAGTACATTTGTGCGCAACTTGTCATGCACTGCGATAAATCAATATTATTCAGTTAAGGTTTGAATATTGATATAAAGTCACTCTAGGAATTCAACCGGGGAATATAGAGAGGAATCAAGTTGCTCTATACTAATAGACAATACATCTAGGAGCTTGAGATTTGTTATGTAAAAATCATAGAACATCTGAGAATGTCGTAATAAGCACCAGTGTTATTCTAACAATTTTGTACAGGGATGAGTGTTGATTCATCTAATAAATTTGAGCAATCTGATGAATTCAGCCGGGTGATGTATTCATGTGATTACATACATATAGAAAGAGAGACAGGGATGAGCACCTGCCTTAAAAATCTTTGCATAATTTTGAAATTTAATACATCTGAGACCTGGGTCAGAAATGTAATCTTTTACTATTTTATCCCTGACAAAACCCACCATCTACACCAACTAGCATATTTCTCTCTCGAGCACTTCCACAACCACTTAGCTATAAAAGATTTGTCATCATTCTAATGTATTTGATAGCTAACTCTCCTTGTTGCTTTGGCTTGGCGGATTTACTCCAATCAATCCAACACATTTTTTTTAAGCTCATCAAAACCTCGCAGAAAATTTCTCATGAGTTTGATCATGGATTTCACTATATTCATGAGTAGCTAAAAACTTAATTGATTGAGGATGAATTCTAAATCTAAAAATGATTTAAATTAGTAAATGATTTTATTTTGAGTTCTTTACATGTTATCGCACGTCTTTATCATAATTAGTATTCATTAGTTAACCTGATGCTAGTGGAGAGTTAGGAGATAAGAGATAATTTATAGTTGAATAACTCTTTACACAAGTAGCATTAATCGCGAGATCTTGCAGTGGGATTCTGTGGAGCAATTGCGAGTATAGAAAGCACTAGTAAGTGGTCCTTGAATAACAGTTTAACTGCTAGGATCAACCTAAATTAACAGAATATAAAATAATCGACCAAATTACATATAGTGTGAGCTAATTCTAGGTGGTTTAGACGATTGGAATATGGTAGTTGAGAGCTTTTATTTCCATTGACATAAGGAATTTTGGGGATAACACTGAGCTAGATGTTATCCTACGGTTGGTAATAATATGTGATTGACGAAGAATAGATGAATAAACTAGTTTAATAATTATTTAATAACAAACAAGGATTCCTTGATCATATCATTATCCATTGCTTGCAACTTAACCAACTAGAATTGCCTTGTTATATTTTACTTTGTGATAAAATCTACCAAAAAAATCCTTAATTGATACTTTTGACAGTTGAATACTCTCGTTCTTTGTGGAAACGAACTTCTTACTACTAGATTACTTGTTGATTGTGACGAACATGAGTGAATTAATATGTTGTGCCTATTATAACCCATCAAATTTTGAGTATTTTTGAATTTTCTCTTGTACTTTTCACTTCTTATTATTAGTTGGGGAAGCTTTTTGTCCTCACAGCTTCTTGGATGCTTGAGTCTTTGGAGTATTTGGGAGTTGGACTAAACTTAGTGGGTTTATATTCTGTAAACTCTCATGAGACTATAACTCGTCCACTAAGGTCACTTAGGGGTTTGAAGACTTGTTGCACATGTTAAGTGTAACAATGGTTCCTATGAAAGTGAGTTCGTTTAGGAAGCATAGGTAGTTTGCTCGAGGACTAGAAAAGGAAGAATTTGATAAACACTTAAATTATGTGTATTTAGTATCAAATTCATATTGATATTTGTTATAATTCTTACATATTACTTGTAATTAATTTTATTTTCTTATTTATATAGTTTTTAGGTAAATCATCTGATATCAATAGAAATTGTATTAAATTAATGATCCAACAAAATGTAGTATTATAATCTGTCGAAGTATCAAAGAGTATGTGATACATCAAGTTTTCTTCTTTACCTTGTTCTGAAGTTTGTAACCACCAAAAATGTCTATTCCATCAACATTTTAAAATTTGAATTAAAATTATAAGTTAATGCATATTTACAAGGAAAGCCAATCAATTTTATCTTGAAATGATATTAGACCCGTAGAATCTTCAATGCAATTAGCTAAAAAGCAATTCTAAATCATTTTCCATATTGATGACATGCAATAGAGCACACCATATGTGGTACCAAAAATAAAATAAAAAATGATATGCACTGGGACAATAAGGAGTATCCGCAAAATCAGACTCAAAAGATGCACCGTCCTAATATTTTTATTTTATTTTTTATACCATGCATATGAGCGTTCGACGCATATCATTTTTATTTTCGAACACTCCTCACTATACACATATGAGCGCCCAATGCATATCATTTTTATTCTATTTTTGGTACCATGTATGATGGTTGGCTCCATTGCAGGTCATCAATATTGAAAATAATTCATAATTTATTTTTAGATACTTGAGTTGAAGATTCTACAGTTTCAATCAGTTCAGACAAAATTGATTGTCTTTCCTTGTAATTATGCATTAACTCAAAATTTTAATTCAAATTTTTCAAAATGTTGATGAAATAAATATTTTTGGTGACTACAAACTTCAGAACAAGGTAAAGAAGAAAACTTGATGTATCAGGAATCCGAAAAATTATATATCTTGATCCATTACCAGTTTCAATATTCAATATTCAAGAGTAACTTGGATGAATCTGAAAACTTTACTATCTAATCTAGTCTACTCCGAAGAAGTTTAGTAAGCTATAAATAAGGAAACAGTTTAGGCAACTAAATTTGACAAAAACTTGACATACCAACGCATGTGAGTTAAACCGAGCATTCGCTCTAACACAAAAAAAAAAATCTTGCAAATGAGTTATTTGTGTTAATATAATCCAAGAATATCATGAATAAGTTAAATTCGAAAAAAGGATCGGGAAGTTCAATTATATGGGGGGGGGCTAGATTTGCACTGCACTTTAATTTTTTTCTCTAATTGTATTTGTGGCTAACAAATATCATTCTTCATGCTTTAAGTTTTTTTTTATTCTATGATCCTTCTCTTTTGCGATACGGCCACCCAAGAACTTGTTATACAAATTCAAGTGATTCGGAATCTGTTGAATAGAATTATTTATTAAGTCAACATTAACGGACTCCTATCTGAGCGACTATCAGTAATGGAATCAAGTTGTTGTTTTTGCAGGTATTATATCGTTACTTTGAAGATTTAAAGACTAGTAACATGAATATATGTTATACTTGATTGACTGCGATAACACAATTAAGTTTAACTCGTGCGAAATCAAGTACTTTGATTTATAAGCATAAACCTAAATACTTGGTGAGTCAAGTTATTCAGAGATTAAACTGAAAAACCTTGACTTGGAAGATTAACATCTCTTACATTTCATGATTCAAACCAAGTTGGAATCATATGGTATTCCCTTGACTATCTGATTGACGTCCCAAAAGAAATCTAGTCGTCCGGTTGGAGGACGGGTAACGATTATCTTCATGACGGACTATGGAGCAACTTTTAGACAGTAACACACATCTGTTAGGAAATCAGGTACGTGGGACAAACAAGTTGTAGATGCAGGGACAATGAGGAATGGGCTCCCATGTTACTGAAGCCCATGAACGTGTCCAGCCTTAGGAAAAGAATTGTATACTCCTTTGTCCCATTTTTTTTTGCCTTAATACTATTTTTATAAGCCTCACGATAATATCCACCTTCTATTTATAGTTATTTTTGTTTTGCAATAAACTTTCAAAATTACCGTTAATATTTTTTATTTAAAAATTCATTTTCAATGAGACCCGATTTAAAACCATAAAGAATATTTGCATAAATAGGAAAAAAATGTGATTGATATTTTTGTTTTTTATCTTCATTTCTTTTGAAATTTCTTTTATTTTTGACAATAAAGGTTAAATTCCTTATAAAATTTCTACTCATGAGTATAATCTTTTTATCTTTTTTATTCAAACACCATGTATGCGAATAAGATAGTCCATCTTTTGAAGCCGGTTCAAGAATTTCTTCGTCATTTTGGGTTAATGTGTTATGTTAATTAGTTTATTTTAAAAAAATCATTTATATTCTTTTTAAAGTTTCAAAATTTTAAAATCCCTTATTTTTTTTTCTTTTTTTTCCTATTAAATATAGAGTTTCGTGATTCTTAATGATAATTTTTTTAACTTTTTATTTTTTATTTTGCCAACAAGGTGACATTTAATAAGGGTAATTTAGGAAAACCCTTCGTTTTCTTTAATATTTTAAATTTTTCAATGCAGACGAAAAAAATGGGAAGATTTTAGTATATGTTATAACAACACCAACAACAAAGTGGAAGCATTATTAGCGGATCTCACTGTTTTGGTATTATAATAATTATAAATATCAAGACTGATCAACGACTAAAGATAAAATAAAATTGATATTAAAGATTTAGTGTGGTTCGATTATTATCAACTTACATACATGAACAAAACCCCGAAGGTTAAATATTATTGGCCACCATAATCTGATGGAACTGTAACACTTTGTATTATAAAGTGAAGACTACAATTAATGTATTATCTTATTCTTTAGAATATATAGAAGTAGTAGGAAATTAATGGTTCTCCCAGGGAGACTTTTAAACCTTATAAAGGTATTTGCTAAGGTGATCCTTTATCTCCTACTGTTTTTATACTATGCATGGAGGCTTTATCTAAATTATTACTTTATGGATAACAATTTAAGCTAATTACTGGTATTAAAGTTACCCCAAATAATCAATTTGTTTCTTACTTAATTTTTGCTGATGATGTTTTTCTTTTTACTACTGCTAGTATTAAATAGGCTAAACAGTTATTAGATATTCTAAACCTTTTTAGTGATTCTTCTGGTCATACTGTAAACTATCAAAAATTAGGGATATACTTTAGTAAATGAGTTCATAATAAATACTATAAGTTGTTAGCAAAAATTTTAAAATAGGGAGAATTATGATAACTGATACATATCTAGGTACACCTTTATTTTTTCACCGCAGTAAAATTTTTAATTATCAACAACTTTTAGATAAAGTCTACAAAAGAATTAAGGGTTGGAAAGCTAAATTACTTTCGCAGGCTGGCATAAATGTTTTAATTATTTCTGTAACTAGTGTTATGCCCATGTATCAACTGATGTATTTTTCTTTACCAACTAAAACTTTAAATATACTTAATGCCCTTCAGCGTGACTTTTGGTGGCAATGTAAACAAGGAAGTAAAGGGAATTATATCAAATCTTGGAATTCTATGTGTACCAGCAAAGCTAGTGGAGGTTTAGGTTTTAAAAATCCTCATCAATTTATTCTTGTTTTATTAACTAGGTTAGCATGTCAATTATTGAACAATCCTCAACAATTATGGTGTAGAATACTTAAATATAAATATTTCCCTAAATCAGACCCATTGCATTATAAGAAAAAAACTGTCAAATCTTGGATATGGACTAGTATTTGTAGAGGAATAGATGTTATTAAACAAAATTATTGTATTGGGACATAGGTAAGGGTACTACTATTTCACTACGGTACGAAAAGTGGTTACCCAATGGAGTACTTCCTTCTCCCAGGTCTGGTATTTTTCCAAATCATATTCAAACTGTTTCATATATATTACTACTACAGGTCAATGGAACTTTTCTCTTATTTCTCACTTATTTGGTGATGTTATGTAATATCAATGTTATTCGTACTATTGAACCCAATCATGCTGGTAATGGTACTATGAAATGGTTAGGAACCAGAAATGGGGAATTTTTTGTTAAATCTTCTTAGAATTTTCTGACTAATCAATATTATACTAGACATAGAGTTCCTTCGGAAGGAATTTGGAATCTTAAAGTCATTCCTAGAGTTCAATCTTTTCTCTACAAAATTTTAGTGGACTGCCTACCAGTTAAACAAATTCTAGGCATATTTAATCAAATGGAAACCACATGTCAACTTTGCGATACTAATATTATTAAATCTACAAACCATTTACTTTTACGTTGTAACTTCTCTGAAGCTATATGGAAAGGTCTGTCTTTAACTCACATTTTTCATTCAACTACAAATAGAACTTTTAATGAGTGGTGTATCGATTGGCTCAAAGATAAGAATAATTGTAATATAATAGCTTATGTTCTATGGTTTATATGGAAATTTCGATTCCAGGTAGTATTCCAAGGCATTCATCCTAACCTAATACCATTTCTCCATACTTTACCTTCTCCCATTTTTGTTTTATTATTATTATCTAGTTCCAAAAAATTGCAGCATATATATAAATGTGATGTCATCCAGGTTCATACATGTCTCATTCAATCATCCTACATGCAAATTTTGATATAAACTATGTCTTCTTTAATACAGCTTTTCATAAAAATACTCATAAATATGCTTCTGCTCTAGTTCACTTTAATAAACTTGGTGGGGTGTGTGACTTTGCAGGAGGAAATGGATGGTGATCTAGTCTTTTGGAGGCATAGTACAGAGTAAGCAGAGCATCAACAGAATGGGCAGGACAATTGGGACTTCGATCAGTGAAATTCTATAATGATAACAACACAGTTATAAAGGTCCTACATCATAACAAGTTTGAAGTTGACTAAAGATCCCTTAATATTTTGTTCACACTAAGCATCTCAGTCAAAAAAATTTCTTTCTCCTCATTTTTCTATGTTAATAGAACTTGTAAAAAGCTAGCGGATAGGATTACTAATTTGTGCATCAGACAGACTAGGTCGTTATTTACCTCTGTGCAAATGGATTTTGCTCAGAAATAAGACTGTCTTAATCATATATGTAAATATAATAACTACTCGTATGTAATTTCCAAACCTATCTAATGTTTTATATATATTGTAAATGGTGATTTTTTGACAAGGGTTAAAATTATAAAATCGCCGTTCTGCCAAGTTGCAGGAACATAGAAACATCCGCACATACTCGTGCGCTTACCTATGACTTCACCCAAAACACAAAATATTGTATTATTCCTTATATTCCGCATGCGAATTGAGGATACAGTCTCTACAAAAACCTACAGGCATTCCATGCTCAAGTCTCAAGCTCCTAGTTTAGAGCAAACTTGAGTCTTCTCTAAACAACTACAAACATTCTAAACTTGAATCGTAGCCTCCTAAACACTTAGAAAATTCATGCCACAGGTAATATCTACCAAATTCGGGTATAGCTAATAATTAAATCCCATAAAAACACTTTAGCTTAACGCTTTGTTCTCAACAAACTCATCTCAAATTGCTCCTATGAGCTTAAATGCGTTATCACATCACTTTGCTTAAATATAAGCCAGAAATTTTGCGCCATTCCTCTTGGATGCGACACAACTGAGAAGCAATGCCATAAAAGATGCATTGAACCTCTCATCTAGGATAACCCTATCATTTTCTTATATTAGCGCCAAGTTAGCATTAGCTACTTGGCTTAGCGCCGCATTGGCACTAGTTAGCCACAATAACACTAAAAGTGCTAACTTTCCTGGCGTCTTAGCCCAAGTGATAGACACGTTTTCGTGTATTATTTGATCTTAATTTGTATATTGTTAGAACTCATTTGTGTACTTATATTGTGATTTTATGTGTTTGTAGGTATTTTTGGAGAAGTGATAATGGTGGAGAAATTGGGCTTAAAAGAATTAAAGGCACCCAAAAATTGATAAATGCACCCACCATGAATTGATAAAGACACCCATCCGTTGGATAAAGGCACCCATTCTTTTTCAAATTCAAATAAAAAGTGACGGGAACTTTTACTTCTCTTATCTGCGTAAGTTTAGAAGGATATATTTTAAAGAGATTTGTTGTTTTAAGACAAGATAAACTCTTGTCTTAATAAAAGAAAGTTTACACGAGAAAAATCAACAAGATCTCGTGAAATATTAGTTAAAAGCAAAGAAAAAAATATTCTCGGGATGTTATTCTCGAGTCTGAATTATTAAGAATATATTATTCTCGAATCAAGATAACGAAAGAAAGTAAAAAACATGACAACAGAGAGAAGAAGAGAGCAAGAAAATCAGATCGAGCAAAACAAAATAATGGTCGAGAAGATTCTCTTTATTAAAGAAAATTATTCGCAAATATTTTTGGAGGATTTGGTTGTTAATTGTTGTAGTAGTATAAATACAAGGAGGGAGAAAGAGTTTTAACTTTGCAACATTTATCTTCATTTGCAGCGGTTATCTTTAGTGAAACACTTTTCCCTCTGTAACAGTGAGTCTGTAAGGCTTATAAATGTTGTGAATTTCCTGTTTTCATTATTTTCACTATTTTTCATCATTTGTAAACACTTTGAGCTATGTACCAATCTTTTGAGAGTGTTTTCAGCATGATAAGCTAAATCCCATCACTGGGACAATGGAGGAAGCTATTTTCTACACTTGCTTGGTAACTATATTTGATTTTTTATGAATTTTTGTACTTATTTATTTGTTTCATGATTTTTCTTAATTGGTTGTCATTTAATTTGATGGGTCATGCTTAGCTTAAGTGTTTTGATGCTCCATGCTTAAGATTTACAATCAATGTTTCAAAAATCTACTTTTGGAAAACAAAAAGAGTCCATAAAACAACTTAAATGGTTAAGAATCAATATTTGTACCACATATATGTGAAGATCTGTGGAATTCTGAGTCCCTACTTACCAACCGTATTATTGTCTTGTAGAGTTATTTATTTTTTCTTTATTTAATTCATTTGCATTTCCGAAAATCCAAAAATATAAAAGTATCATCCTTGATTAGTCAATTAGGAATATTAATTTTATTATTTCCACCGCTCCTTGTGGGTTCGACCCGTATTTGTCGCTTTCTACTAGTTAGACGTCGTGCGATTGCGGTATTATATATAGGCTTCTCAGAATCCTATCACCAAGCTCTTATGCGTTGCTACCAACTCCAGCACCCTTGGCTCTTATGTGTCCCTAATCATGCCTAACACGTCCCTGGATGACGGCTATGACTATTACGCCTCTTGGCCTAACATACTCATACTTAGCGACTTAGCCACAGGTACGTCAATGCTAAAACCTCAGTGTTAACTATACAATTGAAGTGCTAACTTCAAACCTCCTTGGTACTAGCTTTCTAGCCCTAGTACAATTAATATTTACCAGAAGTTGTGCATATTGGTCTTACTCCTAAGACGGTAGCACATTAGCCTTTTATATTAAAAGAGCTAAAATATTTTTATTTGCGTTAGGTAGCTAGTGTTAGTTAGCAAATTTTCTTACTGACTTAGCTAGTCATTTGAATTGACTTGACTTGACTTAATCAAAACCATAGTGGCTTATGACTCCACTATTTCTACGAGATATCAAATACAACATGGGGGGATTCTCATTGGAGTATTGGTATGGCGGTCTACGGCATCATGGGTGGTGACACCACCACCACGAACAAAAAGGTAACAAAAAGTGGGCGGTTACAGAGCAGTTGAGAGGATGAGGAATAGTGGTCAGACAGGTCTTCCCCACTTTTTGGGAACCGTCCCATTACGATCATTACTTCTCCACCTCTCCATAACTTCCACGACTTACGAGAAATCAGTGTGTGTGTCCTCTTCAAACTATAAATAGATGATTTTCTTTTATTCGAAACAAGACAGAACAAGATAACCACATAATCAGTTTGAAGAAATCAAAAACTTACAGAATTAGCGATTCCTCTATGGAGAATCCATTCTTCTTCACACGATACTGATATTTTTCAATCTTCTTTGCTTCCCTCCCCTAATACCTACCCTAATCCTTTCCATCTTTGTAATCGAAGCAGTACGTGAACGTCCATTTCTTGGTTGAGGCTCGTCCTATTCGAGATTGATCTCTCGAACCTACTTGAAAGTATCACTTTGCAGTACATTTATTTTCACCCTAAAACTTGGCGACCGCAGTGGGAGATCAACCTCTCGATTATAAAAACCAATTTTCATTTATTTCAAAAATGGTGGATTTTAGGTCTGGAGCGGTTACAACTCCTATTGTTGGTTCAGGTAGTACTGGTGGTGGTGATTCTGAAAAACACCCCTATTGCTACTAAACCTCGCCGTATCAATTCTACTACTACACCTCCTCTCGGTGACGAAACCGCTGAAAACACCAAGATACTCGTACTCCATTCAATATAGACGATCTGATAAAGAGACAAGAAGTCCTAGCCAGAACTCATGTAGACATGGCCACTACTCATAAGGAGGTACTCGCTTATCTCAAGACCTTGATAAAGCGACTCTCCTAGGATTAACGCCATTGAATGATGGAGCGAACCAGGACCAGCCTCAAAGCAACCACTGAGGCCAGAATGCCAAAGACTCAAAGAAACGATAAAGTTCATATCATTCCTTATCGACCACCACGGAAGTACCAACAACTCGATCTTGTCACCCATGAAGGTCTGGAGAGACTCCTACGAAACCATGGCAAGGAGGACTCATCCTCGGTCCATCAACACCAACCTCCCTACCCGTCTAAAATTCAAAGGATCCCTCTTCCAGGAGGTTACTCACCTCCGATTTTTTCATTGTACGACAGTTGAAAACACCAGGAACACACAAACACCGCTCAACATTGTTGATCTGATACGGAGACAAAATTCCTATCATAACACAGAAAGACATTGCTACCACTCAAGAGAGGTACTCACTTTCCTCAAAACTCTAATGGAATAACTCTTCCCTGAATAGATTTGTCACTAGTTGCATCAAGCCTTGATTCCAACCCTACCAATGTCAACAGTACCAGAATTAATATTCAAGATGATGACGAAGTCTGCATCCAAAGAGGATAATCGAGGAGTCAACGATCAACCTTGTCGTCCATCAAGACCTGGAAAGGCCTTTACAATTTCAAGGCAAAGAGGGACCGGTCTCACTTCAGCAGCACCTCCTGGTCTCGGTGCCTCCTCCTCGTCCCGGTGCCTCATCCTGGTCCCAACGCCTCATCTTGGTCTTGGCGCCTCATCCTAGTCCCGGTGCCTCCTTCTGGTCCCGACGTATTATCCTGGTCCCGGTGCCTCTTCTCGATCCCAGCGCGTCCTCTTTGTTGGAGAAGCTGTCTGGTCAGTAAGCACTACAATATCCGATCATCCATGAGGTCTTGTCGGAATGAAATGGTCAAGAGGGAGTCTTCATCTCATCAAGAGTCACGAATCAAAAGCTCACCATCATCCATATCCCCAGCTTCAGCATCAGCCTCAGAACCAGCAAAAGACAAGCTCTACTTCATGTCCCAGATAAAACTCTACAACAACAAGAACAACAAAAGCTAAAGACAACTATCACATTCTCGAATTTTTTTTTTTTACATGAAAACCCTTTCATTCTAGTACGAGTCCCTTCACTCAGGTACCAGTCACATTTTATTCTGGTCCCTTCACTCAGGTACCAGCCACGTTTCATTTTGATCCCTTTACTCACGTACCAGTCATATTTTATTATGTTGGAAAAATATGTGTTTCGGTTTCTCGGAAATCATAAGGATGCGACAAATAGAAAACCATCAAAATAAGAAAGTTAGAATACTTATCAGATTTGGTTGATCAAGGCGAGGTAATCCTCTTTCCTTAAAGACTATTCATCCTCGCATACGAAGCTTAAGGTTCTATGGATGTCGTCTCCCAAGATACAACGATCACGCCTTGTAGTAAGTAGCTCTACAATACTACTCGGCCAACGAATGTTGACAATTACTGTGCTCTTAAATATGACTCGACTCTAGACGCTTTAGTTTTTCCAAAACCACTTATTAACTCTTTTTAACTTATATCAAAACAAAAGTAAGAGATGGGTTTACATAGAGTCAATGGTGACTCTACAAGGTGTCTCTTCATCCATAGGTGACTCGCCATGTCTAATGGTGACTCTCCATAACACCTATTCACTAAGTGTCTTATGGGTGAAGAGGCATAACCCAAAACACACCTCTTGGAGTTTAGATTCTGAAAAATAATTTGCACTCATACATAATTTGATCAAAAATTCCAACAATCCCCCACGTGAGTGAAAATACTGACTCAACAAAACTTAAAACTATTAATAGCACAAACAGAAAACATAATGCATTGGTAAATGGTAGCTTGTGGATTTGAACCAAACCTAGTGAAAATTTACCGGATTTACTTGAACTGTCAGCCGTTGATGTAAATCAATACAATAAATCTCACACATTTTTTTTTATAATCGTTAAATTCTCGGTTGTATTCATTTAGGCCCTGAACGTTCTTGGTATTTCATGAGTGCTCTAGATTAACATAACGTTATCATAGAAGCGGACACACTTCTCACTCATATAGGTGATCTCCTATTTGAAAGTATCATGCCATGCTTTTCTTAGTTAGACTAAGCTATATGAATCATTAAGAGAAATTCTCAACCTCTTACTTGACAGGCAACATTGTTCATCATAGAAATGGGAAAGAGAGTAACCTCTCATAGTGTTTCCGGTGCGTATAAATTCACAACTTGATTGTCCCTTTTGAAGCTAGATAATCATAGGATCTCCAATCGCTAGGTTGGGTTTCCGCTGTAAATACTACTCTATTTGTCGGAAATAATTTTGTTTCCCTCGATGATACAATTATATGTTCTCTTAAAAATTTATATCCTTTGTCGAATTGATACAACTTTCAAACACTATTTCTTTTAAATATGCGTATTTGAGAGCAATTACATTATGATATTACGTTGACCTCGTATTGTAGGAACGTACAATAACATCGTTTTAGACACCCCACATTTTGATGAATTTATCGATATAACACCATCTTGTTATATGTAACAGTTACCCGCACAATTAATTCCATGGTACACTGGTTTGCTTATCAACTAGCAGGTGCCCAAATAAAATTTCTCTTGGAAACCAGATTCAAAATTGATTGAATAGCCCAAGCCAAACCGGATTATGCTTAATCCACTTTAGTCACTAATAAAAGCGGCCTAATTAAGGGATTTATCCAACATGATGACTATCCCTAATTTCCATAAATGAAAATCCAGAACAATTATTCAATTGACACTGTCATATTAACTTTACTGGGCAATTCCAAAGAACAACTCAATCCAATCTGTTTGTGGATATATCACATGTCAAACTAGATACTCCAGGGAATGTCTCATTCCTCTTTCCCCATATTTCATGATCTGGTCACGTGAATCAATAACTAAATCAATTTGAATCTTATGTTATTGAATCAATCAACAGATCAATAACCATCAAATTCCATTTGGTTTGTCAACCAAATTAGAACACATAATTAGTTCTGCTATTGAATCAAAGCACACACAAGATGTGTTCCCTGATACACAGAGGTTACCTTTGAGTACGAATCAGCGTATCAATAAATCCCTTAGCAGTTGACTCTTCATCATTGAACCATGGATCAAAACCTAATACATCCAAGTACAACCATCACAATTGTGCTAATTGAATGTTTCAAATGGATGACCATGCCGTTATTCTGTAAACGGAAAAGGAATACCAATATTTTCCCTGACAGTGAGAAAATGAACGGATCAAATCCGACCATGCTGTTAAATCAAATCCAATCTTGCCTTCTTTAGTTGGGGACTAATATGAGGCCTTAGATTAGACTAATCCAAACTGTCGCCAGCACATCTGTTTGAATTTGATTTCAAAATTCTAAAAGCTATTGCTTCTGTCAAGAGTAAACTGTTCAGAGTACCAGACTCTCTATCTTCTCCCCCAAATAAATGGACTCGGTCCAACTACTCCCCCTTTCCATTAAAACAGTTTGAAATATTCAAATGGGAATACAACAAGTAGACACTAATCAGATACGTTGATTTGTGACCAGAAAATTCTTTGGTTTACTAGTAACACAAACCGAAGTGTCTCACTCATTGTTACCAACCAGTAAAGGGGTAGGGGTACTTCACCTTACAGGGACTGTAACTACAATAAGAATCAAAATTCTTAGGAAAATGCTTAACGGAAGTTCATCCTTCCATTCCAATAAGATATCCAACTTCTTATTGCATCCGATCATTTAATACTCCACTATGATATGTTGATTTCACAAACTTTATTTGTGAATCATCGGAGCAAACATATAAATGGTCGATCTCATATGAAAATCGGCAATCAAGACAACTGATTCCAATTTCTTATTTTCCACTTTGTTTTTTTTTTCTTCCTTGCTTCTCTTTTAAACAAAGAACACCCTTAAGAAAGAAAAATAGAGAAGTTAAAGCTACAATATGAAATAGAATTCAAATTTTGCTTTTGAACCCATATCCATTAATTGGGTATAACCTCACAGCCAATTATAAAAAGACACTTTGATCTAAAACTCCTTCCATTAAAAAGACGAGTCTTTTCCTACAGAAACTAATATGCTTTAAATTGGCATTGCTTTCAAAAGACATGTTTAATAATGGAACAAGCAATGTATCTTTTGGCCTGGGTTACGTCCCTACAGGATGTATCCTTAAAACAGATGCTAATGGTTAGATCACTCACTACAGTACAGACAAGATGTTAATAATCAAACAAATTAATATATAACCGTTCATAACAAGGGGGTGTATTGAACGACAGTTATAAACATTTATCCATGTGAACAGGATACGTATATCTTTACAACTGTTTGTGTATCTTACATGCACCATACATACATAATACATGCATTCATCTAATAGTTTGTCCAAAATATGGCATAATGCATGGTTCCACAAAGCAAAGAATTAAAGAGACAAATGCATTTTGATCACAGCACTACTTTCATTGAATAAGTTCAACCAATCATGCTTTCCAATGGTGCTGAGAGACAACACAGTATGTAATACAATGCGTAAGGAAAGATATCAGCATCATGAACACAAAAACTATCCGCAGTTTTCTTACATCAAATGCAAAGTTATTTTGTAGAAACAATTAACAGAGACCAATCTAAAATTTCCTAAGAAACCGAAAATACGAAACCTAATTGTCTTTAAGATTGTTGAAAAAATATACGTTTCAGTTTCTCGGAAATCATCGATGCGACAAATAGAAAACCATCAAAGAAGAAAGTTAGAATACTTATCGGATTTGGTTGATCAAGGCGAGGTAATCCTGTTTCCTTAAAGACAATTCATCCCTGCATACGGTGTTTACGGTTCTACGGATGTCGTCTCCTAAGATACATTGATCATGCCTTGTAATAAGTAGCACTATAATACTATTCGGCCAGCGAATGTTGACAATTATTGTGCTCTTAAATATGACTCGACTCTAGAAGCTTTTGTTTTTCCAAAACCATTTAAAAAACTCTTTTTAACTTATATCAAAACAAAAGTAAGAGATGGGTTTATATAGAATCAATGGTGACTCTACAAGGTGTCTCTTCATCTATAGTTGACTAACCATGTCTAATGGTGGCTCTCCATAACACATATTCACTAAGTGTCTTATGGGTGAAGAGGCATGACCCAAAACACAACTCTTGGAGTTTAAATTCTGAAAAATAATTTTCACTCATACATAATTTGATCTAAAATTCCAACATATTCTGGTCCATTCACTCAGGTACCAGTCATGTTTCATTTTGATCCCTTCACTCAGGTACCAGTCACGTTTTATTCAGGTCCTTTTACCCAGGTACCAGTCCATTTCATTCTGGTTCCTTCACTCCGTACTAGTCCATTTCATTCTGGTTCCTTCACTCCGATACTAGTCCCTTCATCAAGGTGGTACCTACTTCACACTCCATGCAATACCAAGATCAGAATTCTCATCTTCATCTACAGCCTCCTCCCATTTGGAGGATGATTCAGAAATTTTACTCTTTCCGGAGAATCTATCAACCGAAAAGTTCAGTCCTTGATGGAGTACATATGCGAGCTTCTTTACTTCTACGAAGGCACAACGTAAGGATATTTTTGTTGCTCCCAATCGTGTTGCATCCGGTGAATGCTTATCCCTTGCTGAAAATATTCTCGTTCAAGTCAAGCTTCCTTCGGAAAACATGATCGGGCAGAACAATGAAGAGAACGACCGGGAACTCCCCACCACTACTCACCTTAAAGATGCAAAGTTTTACATCATTAAAGAAGATCCAGACTACAACATGGTTCTGAGACGTCCACGGATGCACAACAACAAGGAGGGTTCCTCATTATCATCAAAACTTAGGGATTCGATCAAAAACTTCGGGACTCAACCAAGTAAGTCTTATTCAACATCCTTTTTTACAACCAGTTATCCCATGTCCCACCGAGGCTTGGGGACTTGATCCAGGGACCAACCCCACTATGACTAGGTGATGTGAATGGAAAGCCGGTCCCTTTCAGTATTTTATCTTAGAAAATAAAACCTATTGCAAACTACTTGTCAAAGCCTACCTACTATCCCAAAAACCATAATGTATTTCATAAACCCAATAAAAAAAAGAGTCTTTAAAGACTGGCTTGGAAGTTGGTCCCTTCAGATGTATGCTTTCTCTAACTACCATTCTAGAACTTTAAACCATCATCAGTCATATCCCTAGCGTTGGAAGCCTTATCCAAGCTAGATAACATACACATCCCAAGGAGGATCCTATCGAAATAGAAATCAACGCCAATACTCGCATTAGGATATTCAATTGGCACACTCCCTATTACATTGTTATTCCACATATGATTGTTATTTGAAACACCGTCCTCAACAAGTATACGAGAGTATCTGTCCCTCAGGGACGCATCAACAGTTAGAGCCAGAGCTAGCTGCTCTCAGACTTGTTCCAGGGACACGTCATTGTGTCTTCATCGAAAAACATCTATGTTGCATCTCAATAGCCAGGACGACAATGATGGATCCAACTTCAATTCAGATGCTCGCCCCAACACTTCAACGACAGCAAAGGACGGCTCCAACTTTCATGATTTCCCATATCCTCTCGAATTCTCGAAAGCATGGACCAGTGATGACACAAAAAGTTACCTTCTTCTAGATAGCGGATCCGAGTGAGTCACACTTGGGGACTGATAACTCCTTAACTTTTGAAAGTTTAACAAAATATCCCTCAACTAGAAGGTATGATCAGCAACGTACAAGCAATAAGAATTTTCTACATCAGTACTCACACGACTGGGAAGCCTCCTTTTTTACCTAATCACATCTTGAACGGTAACCTTACTCTTGTTGATGCCACTTACTTTAACCACGTGGTCCTACTGTTGGAAACGAATCAGTATTGGAAACCACAACCATCCCCAGCCAGAACTTCAAAGACATAGAAGAGTACATCCAGAAAGAATCAACAACATTCGTGAAGAACGGGTCAAAACATCTTTCACAAGAAGTGTTCGTCTATGTATCTACTACGACATACCAGAAGAGCACATCAATCGGAGATCTGGGCTATGGGATATGGGTATTACACTAAAGTCTACAGGATCTGAAAATTCATACAGGATTACTAATCACAGATGTTTACGCATGGTTGGCTGACCTATCCAACTCCGATCGAGTGATTATTTTTGAATATGATAACTTCGTATATTGGCTTCGAAAGTTGGGTCAAACGTCAAAATCCGACATCGTATGAAACTTTAACAGCTTCGGAAACAAATGGTGTGCAAACTAGGGTTTCCAAACGGGATTCAGAAGACTCAGCCTTATAAACACCTTGTATGCCCATGGAATTTCATCTTCTCAGACATACCATCCTGTCAGGTCGTACTGCATCTCCCAAGAAGACCTCATCAACCTTTCTAAGAAAAAAGCAATGGAGTCCACCGCCAACCGCACTTGTAGTTCTGATCTACCATCATCTTCTTCTGCCGGTTTCCAATATTTCCAACTTTGCTGCTACTAGCTACAACTCAAAGCATCGTCTCCGGGTGTCCTGTCTCTCATCTACTTCTGCTTTGCTGACGCTCTCATTAGCACTTAATTGTTGCATACTCAAAATCTAAGCAAGCACCGGAACCAACTACTTGCTTACAAGGAAGTTTAAATTTAAGGCTTAATTCTGCATCAAAGACATTGCCTGAAGGAGAAAAAGCTAACAATATTTCTTGCTGGACACATACATGAAGAATCGATCCAGCTGATTTGATCCTCTATATGAGATGAGGAGGACCTGTTTTAGAAAAAAAAAAAAAAAAAAAAAAACGTCGACCATATCCCCACCTTTGCTCACGGAAAGATGGCATTCCTCATAAGAAAGAGGACCCCTACTATTCCCAGTTAAGGTTCGTGCTAAGGGGCATATGTCTCAATCTCGACAGAGCTAACCAAGTTTATTCCCTAACCAATGGGGCTTCTCATAGGTGTACTCTCCATGACTCTGCTGGTGGTTGTTCAACCAACATGACTAGATCAGAAGTTCAACCCAGCTACACTTCCTTTGTCTTACGGATAGAAAGTTCCGGGAAAGAACGTGGGCATCTACTAATCACAGCCAATACTCATGCTAAGGGGCACTTCTCTTAGTACCAGGAAGCCAGAAGCTAAGTATACCTTATTTTACTCTTAAAATTTAAACTATGTGTATATAATCATTACAAGCATACTGTCACCATCTGGTGCTTACTGTGCAACATTATTGTTCCTCACTAAGCAGGGGACTCAGTGTAGATGGTGAGTTTTTGACAAGGGTTAAAATTATAAAATCACCCTTCTGCCAAGTTGCAGGAACATAGAAATATCCGCACATACTCGTGCGCATACCTCTGACTTCACCTCAAAACATAAAATATGGTATTCCTCCTTGTATTCCGCAAGCAAATTGAGGATACAGTCTCTAAAAAAGGCTACAGGCATTCCATGCTAACAATATAGTCGATAACCTCTAAATAATAAGTCTCAATCTCCTAGATGGGTTTCCCACTAGTTTAGAGAAAACTTGAGTCTTCTCTAAACAACTACAAACATTCTAAATTGTCCTTGTAGCCTCCTCAATACTCATAATATTCATGCCATATCGAAATAGTCTCAAGTCGTATAAAATTCCACGGCTGAATTCCTTGAACTTGTCTCGAGTGTGCATCGATGTTCTGGTAATATCACCAAATTCGGGAATAACTGATGATTAAATCCAAAAACAACACTTAAGATTAACGATTCGTTTTTAACAAACTCGTCTCAAATAGCTCCTCTGAACTTAAATGCGCCATCATAGCAATTTTCGTAAATATAAGCCACAAATTATGTGCCACTCCTCCTGGATATGCCACAACTGAGAAGCAATGTCATAAAAGATGCATTGAACCTCTCATCTAGGCTAACCCTAGCATTTTCTTATATTAGCGCCTAGTTAGCACTAGCTACTTGGCTTAGCGCCGCACTGGCACTAGTTAGCCAAAATAACGCTAAAAGCGCTAACTTTCCTGGCGCTGAAACCTAGCACCTGAGAGGTGCTAACTAACTAAAAATGGTCTTATCTAGTACATTTTAGCCTGATAAGGCCTTAGACCATGTATAGTCAGCTTGGCACCTAAACCCTAATTCTAGCGATAAAAGCGCTAAACCTTGGCTGCGACGCCCTTGGCTTGGCATGTGACGCCATTGTTTGTCCGTGACGCCCTTGCTTGGCTGTGACACCCTTGCTTGGTCGTGACGCCCATGCTTGTCCTGTGATGCCCTTGTTTGGCTGTGATTCCCTTGCTTGGTCATGACGCCCTTGCTTGGCCTGTGACGCCCTTGGCTTGGCATGTGACGCGTTTGGATCTTCCGCGTCACTAGGCTTGGCACATTTGGCTCCTCCTCCGTATCACTAGCCTTGGCCCTAGCTCCTACACGTCCCTTACATTCTCAGTGTCAAAGACGATGTGCATCCAAGGCCTTTCTATTTCTATCTAGCTTCTTGGCGTCTTAGCCCTAACTTTTATGCGTCGCTACCAACTCCAGCACCCTTAGCTCTTATGCGTCCCTAATTATGCCTAGCAAGTCCCTAGATGACGGATATGACTATTACGCCTCTTAGCCTAACATATTCATACTTAGGGACTTAGCCACAGGTACGTCAATGCTAAAACCTCAGTGCTAACTATAAAATTGAAGTGTTAAGTTCAAACCTCCTTGGTACTAGCTTCCTAGCCCTAGTATAATTAATATTACCATAATTTGTGCACATTGGTCTTACTCCTGAGACGGTAGCACATTATCCTTTTATATTAAAAGAGCTAAAATATTTTTATTGGTGCTAGGTAGCTAGTGTTATTTTTCTAGCTACTTTCCTCAGAAATACGCTTTTCTTCTCAATATAGATCATAGATTGAGTCTTATATGAATTCCTGCAGGTTTCCTTGCTCGAGGAGCCCTCCACAACATTTGGCCTCAAAGGCCTCTCAGACTTACAATAAGTCACTTCTGAGCTAATACTTAGCCATTAAATATATCACATTACTTTTAAGAAAGTACATGGCCAGTGAACTACCCAGATTCAACATTGATCAGTTTGACTATCAATCCATTGAGTCACACAAATTTTCTTACTGACTTAGTAAGTCATTTGACTTGACTTGACTTAATCAAAACCATAGTGGCTTATGACTCCATTATTTCCATGAGATATCAAACACAACATGGGGGGATTCTCATTGGGGTATTGGTCTGGCGGTCTACAGCATCGTGGATGGTGACACCACCCCCACGAACAAGAAGGTAACAAGAAGTGGGCGGTTACAGAGTTGAGAGGATGAGGAGTAGTGGTCAAACAGGTCTTCCCCACTTTTTTGGAAACCGTCCCATTATAATCTCCATAATCATCACTTCTCCACCTCTCCCTAACTTCCACGACTTACGAGAAATCAGTGTGTATCCTCTTTAAATTATAAATAGATGATTCTCTTCTATTCGAAACAAGATATAACAAGATAACCACACAATCAGTTTGAAGAAACTAAAAACTTATAGAATTAATGATTCCTCTATGGAGAACACATTCTTCTTCACACGCTACTGATATTTCTCAACCTTCTTTGCTTCCCTCCCCGAAGACCTACCCTAATCCTTTCCATCTTTGCAATCGAAGTAGGACGTGAACGGTCATTTCTTGGTTTAGGCTCGTCTTGTTCGAGCTTGATCTCTCGAACCTACTTGAAAGTACCACTTTGGAGTACATTTTTTTTCACCCTAAAACGATCAGTTTATCAAAAAAAAAAAGTTAGAAACTTGACTTATCTAGGAAACCACCTAAATTACACAAGATGTTTAACTCTTGAAAACTTTGACACGATCTTTGCCGATCTTCTGTATCGCTTGATCTTCGTCCACTTGATGTTGTTTGAGTAATTTACTTCATCTTGAGTTTATATTTTATATTGATCTCCATCGGTCTAATGTTGTTTGAGTGTTTTACTTCATTATGGCCTTGACTTCTTCTTGAATTTGACTACCTTGATATTTCGTCGATCTATATTTTATACAATTTTAAACAAGGATAAGTCTTTTCCTCTAAGCACGCTTAGAATGCAAGCGTCTGTTTCCAGCTGTGACGGAGCCAAGTCTTTTTGGTTGGAGGGACAAATGTAAACATTGAAAGGCAGCATCAACATGCACAATGGCGACCGAAAGCCACCCGAAATATTTTATGCGTTTTTTACAACAACATTTTGATATTTATCTAGAATCTTATACTATTAAAACTTAATAATAGTATTTTTCAAAGAAAATTATAAACTTATGTGAAAATTATACAATCTTAGCCTCAAATGACAATTTTTTCGAAGTCCAAGGGAGAACAATTGTAGAAAACAAAAATTCCTAAACCTATTACAGTGATTTTAGAAAATCTAGAGAGGATAATTGTCCTTCCTAGACCCTACAATCTACATGGCTCCATCACTGGTTTCCAGCTACTAAGAAATTTAGCTAGTACTACTACACAGTCTACGCAATGATGAACTTCAAAAAAAAAAAAAAATGCAATGAAGAACTTCGTTTTTTTGAAATTGATAAAACTAGAGATATCAACGGATCCAGTTCTTCCCAGATACCATTGTACCTGGATCCAATTAAAAAAGGCGGGTCTGGGTCCTAACAGTACCGGGTATTAATCTAGTGGACCCAGAACCGAACCCGATAAAGAGCCTAAATACCCGCCGGATCCGGGTAGCTATTGTATCTTTGTTATATTTTTGAATAAATTTATTTTATCTTCTTCATGTGGGCTTGAATCTAATAATTTTTATATGAAAATATTGTTATATCTATATAAATATTCTAATTAAAATTAAAAATCTAAAAAAAAATGAAAAAAGAAAAAAATCCAAGTAAAACTAAAACAAAACCTTAAAATTTTGAGTAAAATTGATAAAAAAACATATATTCGGATATCCGAACTCGGTGGATAATATCCGTTAGGAATCGAAAACTTATCGATTTCTAATGATTCTACCGTCGAGTATCAATATTGTTAATGGGTCCAATTTTAGAATCCGGATTCGATTTATCCAGTTCCGGATAATCGGGTACCCATTGACATAGCCAGATGAAACGAAGAACTTATCTATGAATTATGACCACATGACATCTTTTCCCAGTTGCATTTGTTATACTCCAAAAATGTTTAATAAACCCTACAAATGGAAAACTCATTAGGAACAATGATTTCAGTATAACAATATGGGTTAGGTGCGCATCAAAGGAGTAGGGGAAAAGGAGAAGGCTAAGATTCCAACCGACCAATTAGCACAATTGGATGACTCGAGTCATGGGCTGTGGTGGGGTGGGGTGATGGAATATAATGATATTCAGAATAATTAGTTCAGCAGTTGCGTCATGTGTGTAATAGAACCATGCGCATTAGATGCTTGGCCCATGCAGTACACCACCAAAGTCTAAAGTATGTCATCTAACAACCCCATGTTAACATTGCATACTACTACTTTAGCAAATATCCTCTCTGTTATGTTATTTGTCCCTAATCCATGTTGTTGAGATATCAGGATTATGCAACATCCAACTAACACTGCAAATTGAACATTTATGTAATTTGTGGCCAACTAAAGTATATACCATACGATCTCAATAAATGGCCATGGCATTATGAATTATTGAAGCTTTTTGGGTATAGAGAAGTTAGGAATATATGAGGCTGTATACATCTTCAATTGTTGATCATGTAAAAGCTTCAAGAGATGCATGGATCACAGATATAAAAGTTGACATTGTTTTCAGGTTGTCCACCCCAAAAGAAGATGCCTCTCCACGCATGAAATAATGGTCACACACTATTTCCCAAAAAAATGGAAGCTCACTCATATTGTCTGCCATATTTACATATTTTGTTATCATTGGCCCTTTCTCTTTTTATTATCTGGCACTGTGTCCGAGAGATTATTAAGTCAACTGAACTATGTCAATGGACGACCGACAGGGAGTCCTTCTATGTGTTTAAAAAAAAAAAAAACCATGGAGCCAAAATTTAGTCCTTTGTAACGTTTTTATTTCATCCCAAAAATTGATCGGCAAATGAACTTTTCCCATTGAAATTGGGTTGACAATCGAAAAGTCATCATCCTCGGCTACGGGTAGGCATAATCAAAATGATCGAAAGTCGAATCGAATGACAATTATTACGGCGTCAAAATGACAAAAAAACGTTGTATAAACTTCTAATTTTGACCCGGAACAGATCTCCGCTGTTGGATGTGATTACCAACAAAAGTGGGCCGTCAGATCCAAAGCAGTTGTTACAGACATTTGTTACAAAATACTGTTACAAAGATATGGCGCTTATAAAGTTACGAATAATTGTTACAAATGTGTCACAAACCCCCTACAATTCCACGGATACATACCCAAACTTCGGTCAGCCCCCTACCGTGTACGGTCATCTAATATACACATAGGAATACCAAATTCATGATAAGATGGACACAGATATATGACAGTAGTCAAAGTACTGCCTGATGAAATTAGAAATTCATGAATTTATGCATAATTCACAAATTAGTGAATTTACCGATGGCCTTATTTCATTGATTTACCGTCTGTAGTTGCATGCCATCTCCGAGTATTCAAAGATCTCCGAGTATTCAAAGGTCCAAATGACTTTGTAAGACAAGCTGTAGACTAATATCTGAATCATTTTGGCGCATAGAACTCCAAATAACTTGAGCAGATCTTCAACTATTACACGTCATTTGAGCAGGAAAAGTATAGGGTTACATCAGACATCTTAAGTGGGAATTGAAAAATAATTCCCATCTATCGAATTGGGAAGACTAAAAAGACATCAATCAAGATCTAAAAGGTATAAGTCTGGATCATTCCAATCTAAACATTAACAGCGTCTCTAACCGATGGTGAAAATATTTCTTTTTTGTGATAGGATTTTAGATCTCTATTTAACATAAATTCATCTCCAATAGTTCGGATTCACCTCCATATCATATTTTTCATTAATCTTATCTTGTAATAACTATTTAAAATAAATTAAACGGTTAAGATTTTATCACATAAGATATTATAAAAATTAAACTCTATACTATTGGAGATAGTTTATTAGGTACGAGGTCTCATATTTACTATATGTGTGAACTTTACTAAATAAGGGTCTTAATTAACTTCTACGTAGTATTTTTTACATCCACTATTGGAGATGCTCTTAAAAGATTAAATAAATAAAGTTTCGGTTGGCAATATGTCGGAGGTCGGTGAGTTTAAGAGTTTGAGTTTTTCCAAACTCTAACTCAATCGGTGGAGATAGTTTTGGACAAGCCAAAACTAGTCAGTTAAAAGAATTGTGCTAACTCTTATGGTGGGTTTGGATGCAGAATTTTAAAGGTGAGATTTATGGGTTCAGGGGATTTGGTGGAATTACGTTTTCCTCTGTACATTTGGTTGTCCAAATCCCCTGGAATCATGTTTCTACAGGAATCACTTTTCCAGCAAATCCTTCATATGGAATCCGATCCCTCCACCCTAAGATTTGCTGAAAAACTTATCAAGGATTTATGGACCCACTTTTTTAATCCAACATTCCACTTTTTTAAATTATATATATATATAATTTTAAGATTCTGACTTTCTTAGGGTAATGCCAATCAGTACATGGACTTTAAAACAAGAGAATTCTATGAATCCTATGCATTTTAACTGAGTTACCAAACACACGAGGGATTTGCATGGATACCGGGATTTGTAATCTCATGGGATTATAAATTCCTCGGAATTATGAATTCTACAACCAAACCCACCATTAATAGTTTTATTATTTCTAAAGTCTGGGAAACTTGTTATCTAAGTTAGGAAACTCTATTTTTGTAGAATAAGTAAAGTGTCCTACCTATGTGTCTATAAATAGCCAAGTAGAGAACCCTAAAAAATTACACCAAAAAATTCTTCTTCTCTTCTTGGGTTTATATGTTTTCTCCCTCTACGGTAATATATAAAAAAAATTATTTTTCCCGAGGACTCAACCTTGTTAAATTTTTGTTCTCGTTTATGTTCTTTGCAATTATTTAGAATATTATTGTGTAGTTGTGCAAATCACTTACATGGTTTTTAGCGCAACAATTGGTATCAGAGCTCATATTACATTCTTGGAATTTTGGGTGTTCGTAATATTGCATCGGAGGTATTATTTTGAAATTATTTGAGCTAATTATGATCTCAAAGTTTAAGTTCTGTATCTTTATTTTATTATTTGTGAACAATGGTTGATACGGATCGACCATACGATTCGTTGGAAACAACATCTAAAGATAAAGAAACGAAAGAAGAAATACTTCCCTCTCATATATCACAACTCAAGGTTGAAAAGTTCACTGGAATAGTTTTGGTTTATGGAGAACAGATGTAATGGATGCGCTTTTTCATCTTGACCTAGTGAAGCTCTAGAAGGTCGTCCAAACGAGATTACTGACAAACAGTGGAACAAGTTGAATAAATTATGTCTTGGTTCTATTCGTGGGTGCTTAGCAACGGCGGTAAGAGTTAATTATCAACACGAGACTTCGGCTAAGGAGCTTTTGGAAAAGCTATAAAAAGAATACTTAGTGAAGAAAGTGGAGAATAGGATAATCTTAAAAGAAACTTGTATGGCTATAACATGAAGAAGGGTGCAACTCTGGATGAGCACCTAGATTCGTTTAATAAACTTCTTGCTGGCTTGATTAACTATAGTGAGATTTTTAAAGACGAGGAGCATGCGCTATGTCCGGTGAATTCTCTTCATGATAGGTATGAGCCCGTGGTTAAGCACCAATGCATGACAAGGCGAAGCTGACATACGAAGAGGTAACTACAACATTGTGTAGTGAAGAGTTCAGGAAGCTGGATCGTGAAAACCTTGCAAGCGAAGCTGACGGAGATGCGCTTGTTGCAAGAGGTCGCTCGACGGACAAGAAGAAGAAATATTGTGATCATGGTAAAGTTAGAGGGCGCTCAAAGTCAAGAGCGCGTCTGCAGAAAGATGAATGTGCATGGTGTCATGACTTTGGCCATTGGGCTAAGGATTGTACTAAGCTTAAATAAAGAGATAATAACAAGACCGAGGTGAACATTGCGAAGGTAAATGAAGATTCAAATAAAGCTTCAGAAAGCTCACTGATTGTGACATCATCATACTGTATCGTAACTGACGCTGCATGGGTACTAGATTCTGGTGCTACTTATCATATATTTTCTCATCGTGACAGGTTCTCAAGTTTCGAGAAGTTTGATGGAGAAATACGTATGGGGAATAATCATACATGTAGGTAGTTAGGATTGGTAGTATTTGAATCAAGATGCATGATGGTATGGTCAGAGAGCTGAAGGAAGTAAGGTGTGTACCTGCTATGAAGAAGAACCTGATTTCACTCGGAACTTTGGAAGCTAAAGGCTACAAGCTAGTAGCAGAGAAAGACGTCCTAAAGGTAATCTCTGGATCTATATTAATAATGAAGGGCACATGACGTGATAACTTGTATTACTTAACTAGGAGTACGATAACTGGAGATGTGTCTATTTCTGAACACATCGAGACTGCAGCTATGGAGACCACGAAGTTATAGCATATGCGGCTTGCACATCAAGGTGAAAAGTCGTTACATTCTTTAATTCGACAAGACGTTGAAAGATGTTATTGCCTACAAATTAGCATTTTGTGAATATTGTGTGAAGGGCAAGAAAACAAGAACAGGCTTTGGCAAAGCAATCCACAACACTAGTGGAGTTCTTGACTATGTTCACTCAGATATTTGGGGTCCCTCCAAGAATGCATCATTAGGAGGGAAACATTGTTCGTGTAGTTTGTTGATGACTATTCTAGGCGTGTATGAGTGTACACCATGAGGAATAAAAGTGATGTCCTAGAAGTCTTTATGAGGTGGAAAAGGATACTGAGACTCAAACTGGCAGAAAATTCAAGGTACTACATTCGGACAATGGTGGCGAGTGCAAAAGTGATTCATTCTTGCAAGTATGTCAGGATGAGGGGATACAGGGGCACTTCACTGTTAAGAAGACACCTCAACAAAATGGGGTAGCTGAACGCATGAATCGTACTTTACTGGAGAAGGTACAATGTATGTTATCTAATGCTGGATTAGATAAAGCATTTTGGGCTTAGGCAGTTACATATGCGTGTATCCTCATTAATAGGTTGTCATCGACTGTGTTAGAAGGTAAAACTTTAATGGAGAAGTGGTATGGTAAGCCAGCTTATGAAAATGAATCAATTCATATCTTTAGTTCTCCTTCTTGGTATCATGTTAGTGAAAACAAGCTTGATAGTCATGTTGTTAAAGGAATCTTTATGGGTATGGAGAAAGGAGTAAAAGGATTCAAAATTTGGAATACAGTAGAAAAGAAAATAGTCATGAGTAAATACGTTACATTTGATGAAGCGTCTATGGTGATGTCTTGGGGTTCTCAGCAGGTGGAGAACACTACCAGTACTAGTGAGCCTTTACAGCAGGTGGAGATTGATGCAGCTCCACCACGTCCAGCTAAGTTTGTATCTATTACGTCTACTTCCGAAGGCGTTCCGTCTACCAGGGAGGTCACTGCTGAAGTTCCAAGTGATAGTGATGTTGTTAATAAAGAAGAACACGAAGCAGTAGAAGATACAGAAGCTACGGTCACTGAGACCATAACAACTAGCAAACCGATAAGACAAACCTGGAAACCTGGTTGGATTGATGATTTTGTAGCTTATGAATTACCAGTTGTTGAAGAAGGTATTCCCAATACCTATTTTTAAGTTGTACACAATGTAGTGCGTGGAGAATGGGAAGATGCAATGCAAGATGATATGGAGTCTCTTCACAAGAATGACACATGGGTTCTTACGAAGCTTCTGAATGGTAAGAAATCCATTGAGTGTAAATGGGTATATGCTAAGAAGGAAGGAGCTCAAGAGAATAAAGATAGCTACAAGGCAAGGTTAGTTGCTAAAGGTTATGCCCAAAGAGAAGGAATGACTATAACGAAGTGTTTTCTCCAGTTGTGAAACACTCGTCAATTCGAATTTTGTTAGCCTTGGTAGCACAGTATGATTTAGACTTAGTTCAGCTAGATGTCAAGATGGCGTTATTGCATGGTGATCTAGAAGAGGATATCTATATTACTCAACCGAGTGGGTTCAAGGTTGCTGGAAAACAAGATTGTGTATGAACTGAAAAGGTCGATGTATAGGCTAAAACAGTCTCCGGGATAGTGGTACAAGCGACTTGATCGGTTTATGATTTTCCAAACATAAACAAGAAGTCACTATGACCATTGTATATACTTCAAGAAGCTACATGATGGGTATTTCATATATTTTCTCTTATATGTCGATGATATGTTGATAGCATCGAATAACAAGAAAGAGATTGATAATTTGAAGCTCAAATTTTGAACTGAGTTTGAGATGAAAGATCTTGGAGAAGCTATAAATATTCTAGGTATAGAGATTCAGCGTGATAGAGATAAGGGTAAAGTTTTTTTGTCTCACAATTCATTTTTGAGAAAGTGTTACATAAATTTGGTATCGACGAAGAAACTAAATCTGTAAGTACTCCCCTTGCTCGTCACTTTAAGTTGAATTCTGATATGTCTCCTACTACTGAAGAAGAATGTGAGTATATGGCCCGAGTCCCATATGCTAATGATGTTGGTATCTTGATGTATGCGATGATATGTACGAGGCATAACATTTCACATGCAGTAAGTATGATCATCCGTTATATGCATAATCCGGGTAAAGGACATTGGCAAGCTGTAAAATGGATTTTGAGGTACTTTTATGGTACAATCGATGTTGGCTTGGAGTTTGTGAATGAAGAAAGTAACAATTATTTGTGTGTTGGTTATGTGGATTCTGACTATGCTGGTGATTTGGACAAGAGGCGTTCAACTGCAGGGTATTTGTTTACCTTGGTAGGGCAGTGGTAAGTTGGAGATCAATTTTGCAGTCTACTGTGCCTCTCTCAACTACTGAAGCAGAGTATATGGCAGTGACAAAGGCATTTAAGGAGGCTATATGTTACAAGGTTTGCTAGATGACTTGGATGTTGTGCAGGAACAACTACCTGTGCATTGCCATAGTCTTAGTGCAATTTACTTGGTTAAGAATCAAGTGCATCATGCGAGAACCAAATATATAGATGTGCGATTTCACTTTGTCAGAAAAATTCTTGAAGAAGAAGATATTCTACTAGTGAGATTGACACCAAAGATAATCCAGCTGATTTGTTGACTAAAGTTGTATCCAGGGTAAGTTTCGTCATTGATCGAAATTGATCCACATTCTTCCGATTTGGTGAGACCCTTCTGGGTAGAGGTTCTTAAGAACATGGTGGAGGCCTTCTAGCAAGGTCGTTAAGTGAACTACGGTGGGTTTGGTTTCTCGTAGAGGATACGTAAGCATCCTTTGGTGCAATTGACGACGGAATATGGATAATATTTTGTTATTGATCGTCTCATGCATGATTCGAGGTGGAGAAATATTGGCAATAGGTCGGAGGTAGGTGAGTTTAAGAGTTTGAGTTTTTCCAAACTCTAACTCAGTCGGTGGAGATAGTTTTCGATAAGCCAAAACTAGTCAGTTAAAAGAGTTGTGATAACTCTTAATAGTTTTCTTATTCCTAAAATCTAGGAAACTTGTTAGCTAAGTTAGGAAACCCTATTCTTGTAAAATAAGTAAAGTGCCCTACCTATGTGTCTATAAGTAGCCAAGTAGAGAACCCTAGAAAATTACACTAAAAAATTCTTTTCTCTTCTTGGGTTTATATATTTTCTCCCTCTATGATAATATATAAAATCTTTTATTTTTCTCGGGGATTCAACCTCGTTAAATTCTTGTTCTCGTTTATGTTCTTTTCAATTATTTAGAATACTATTGTATAGCTGTGGAAATCACTTCCGTGGTTTTTAGTGCAACAGTTCCCATGGTAAACAATGATAGAATCCTCGTTTCCTATTGGCTGAAATAGGTCTTTTGTGATGCGGTAATTTTGGTGAAGACACTTGCCAAAGTTTAATTGGTGCAAATATTCTAGGTAAAGGAAACTCATTTTTGCATTGGTTGTTATATTTACAAACTATTATACTTCCTTTACACCCCATACTTAATTATACTGGATCAGCATCACCTACAGTGGGTGGACAACACCTCAGATCGACGATTTACGTCTAATCATCTTTAATAAACGGCTATGGTTAAACTTTACTCCATCCATCCTAATTTAGTTGTTATACTATGGGGTTTTTTTTGTCATAATTTACTTGTTATACTTTATATTTTTCTATTTTTTCCTAAATATACCTAACTTGGAATCAGTCCCTAGTTTAGAGAAATGTGTATGGTCAAGTTTCTAGACACCACTCTTAAATAATACTCTCTCTATATTCCTTTTACTCTTGATTTAAAGTTTATCTCAACTATAACTAAAACAAACTCTTCTACTCCAAGTTAGAGCAACTCCAGTGGGATTGGTATATTGTCCAAACGCCAATCATGGCTCTATAGTGGGATCGGCAAACCAAGAAAATGGATTGGAAAACCCGTCATACACGTCTCAGGTTGAGTCGATCGACTCATCCAACGACTATTATTTCACTTCCTATAAAATCAACCAATTTCAACTCCAATATCACACCTTTTCAACTCAAAAAAAATCTACTTTTACTTCAATATTAATATTTCCATCTCAAACTCTTGATCTCAAATTATGTTCAAAAAAATTCAAAAAAACAAATGGCCAGTTCATCACAAGCATAAAAACCTTCATCAGGAAAGGGTTCGTGAAAGAGTCGCGATGTAAGGTTTACTCTGGTGGAAGATAAAGCTATCTGCAGAGATTATGTAGCATGTACGCTTGATCCTATCAATGGTGTTCATCAAACCCATTTAACGCTTTGGGGGGATATTTTTAAACAATTTCAACAGGAAACTGGGAATCCAAATAAACGTGATGATTCCGGGTTGTCATGTCATTTTCATGCAATCGGAAAAGACATGAATGGTTGGGTAGCTTCGATGATGCAAGTGAAATCGCCAAAGAGGAATCGGTGATACTGAAGCCGATATAGTAAGTTAATTGCATTTCAAATTATTTAATTAATTTTTAAAAAAATTAATCAAGTTCTTGTACTAACTAATTTTTAAATGTTGAAACTGCAGATGCGAAAAACTCGAAAGCAATGGGAAACCAAAGAAGGTTCGGGTTTCAAACACGAAGCATGTTTCCATATCCTCAAAAATCTGAACCGATATAACCACGACATGTTGGATGGATATCAAGTACCAAAGCAATCCCCTTACGAGACGCCAAATGTTTCCCAAGGGTCTCCGTCTCCTTATTCTTCACCAGAAATAAACCAACCCCCCAAATAAATATAGGTGGATCCCATGATGGTAATTCTAATATTAATGTTAATAGAAATACAAAAAGATATGATGGACCAGGCAACAAAAAAAAAAGGAAAAAGGCGGCTCAAAATGCCGTAGAATCATCAACTTCAGATATCAACTTTCAAGAAGTTTTTGAAGAACAAGAAAAGTTAGATATTGCTAAAATAGTAGAGTGTCAGGAACTGGCTAGAAAATAAAGAACGGTCATAGGGCGCTTGAAAAGAATATTTTTAATGCTTATATGGGAGGAATCTTGGGAATGGAAACGACAAAGATGAATCGGGCATAAATGGAGCTCCGGCAAGAAGAATTTGGTCAAATTCAACCACAGAAATCACAACAACACCCAAACTCAGTTGACGTTGATTCTGATGAGGAGGATAAGGAGGGTTGCAATGCTGCCATTATTACATTGGCTTTGTTTATTAGTTTTTAATTCTGGATGTAATAGTTAGTTTAATTTCGATGTAATCATTTGTTTTAAATTCAATTTAATCCATAGTTCTAATTTCAATTTTATTGTTGATTTTTTACCAATTTGATCCTTAATTTCAATTTCAATTTTTGTTTAAGTAAATTACATTAAAGAAATAAAATGATTGAAATAATAACTAAAAATTTCAAACAAAAAAAAAACTAACTAAATCTTATGAGGGTTTCTTCTTTCAAAATCATCCCACAAGTGTGCAGTGAGATCCTCCCTTAGCCTTAAATATAAACCTCTGCGTTGAATTCTTTCTTCTATTATTCTATATATACTCTCTTGCGGGCACACTATGAAAGGGTTGAACATCTTTCCTCAAATCTTGATATGGATAACTTGTCCAACTAGGATCCCTTCGAGACTCATCGATTACTATATTATGCAAAATGATGCAGGTGAGCATAACCCTATTCATTTTTATTGGTTTAAACGAACGATATGGTCCACAAATTATATGGAACTTCCTCTTCAAAATTCCAAATGCTCGTTCGACATCCTTCCTAACCGCCATATGCTTCCCGTTAAAATGTTTTTTTGCACGCTGGTTCTCTCCTTGTGGTACCTCAGGGTAAGCTTGAACTAAAGTTGACCAATGTGGATAAATTTTATCTGCCAAAAAATACCTCATGTTATAGTTATTGTCGTTGACTGTGAAATAGAAATTTGCAGCTGGAGCATTTCCAAAATTCGATTCTTCAAACAAAGGTGATTTATGCAAAATATTGATGTCGTTATTCGAACCCAGTAGTCCAAAAAAATCATGCAATATTCATAAATCATAAGAGGTCACCGCTTCCAGCACAAGAGTTGGTTTTGTGTAGTGGCCCTTATACTGACCTTGCCAACCATAAGGACATCCATGCCACACCCAATGCATGCAATCAAGGTTACCTTGCATTCTGGGAAAGCCTTTCTTTTTGTTTTCAACTAGTAGTCGGTCGACATCATCTTGCGTTGGTTGTCGTAAAAAACTTGGACCAAAATGGTTGACTGCAGTTTCACAAAATATTTTGAGATTTTTGTATGTTGTTGTTTTTTCCATACGACAGTACTCATCACAGGCATCCACAGGCACACCATAACCTAGAATCCTTAGAGTTGCAGTGACCTTTTTTTCAGGAGTATGTCCTCATATATTTAGTGCATCAAATTGATAGTTGAATTTAGGGTTTACCCGACAAAGCTCTCCAATAACCCGCATGTTTAAGTATTGTAGCATGCGAAAGCGACGTTGAAAATCTTCATCTGATTACACACTTTTATTAATAAAATAATCACGCATCATTTATTGATGTCCTTCCACTCGATATCTCCACATCCATCTTCTTATCAATACGGTTCTTGGTTCTGGAGCTTGCAGTATTTGCCATGCGTATAATTGTATCATAATGTTGGTCATCCTTCTCTCGTCGTCTAAATCTTCATCCATTTGATCGAACTGCTGCATAATTCCTTGAGATTGTTGGAGCCATATTTCCCTTATCATTTGCATTTCTTTATTATCCAAATTATGATCCATATAATGAATGAAACGACTGAAAACAACTAATATGTTGAAGAACTTAGAAGATTTTTTTGTGAAAATAGATAATTGATAAAAGTTGGGTGTGTATAAAATTGGTGAATTGAAGGAAATTTATATAGGTAAAAGAAAATATAGTCAATGGAGTAAAATTATAATGTAGTCGTTGTCGTCCCAGTTTGGGACGACCGGCCCAACCTGGATCGATCGGTTCAGTGTAACCCGCTTTGCAAATTCTCTACTAACCAAAACCCAATTATCCTGTCGGCTTTTGGGAAAATTTACCTATTCCCACTAGAGTTGCTCTTAGGAACTAAAAGCTAGGACTTCTAAAAACTAGGAAAAAAAATACTAGTCTAGCTAGGGTATTTGTGGGGGAAAAAATGTTCTCCATATATTTCTTAATATTTGTATAACTCCCTAGTATAGCCACTAAATTATGACGGATTGGGTATATTTTAGGGTGATGGAAACGTGTTTTATAAGTAGTTATTTTAATTAATGAAAAATAATTACACTTTGTTTACATCAAGTACTTAAATGTATGGGTAGGGCTCACCTGCGTTGGGTATTGTTCATTCATCTCTGTGGTGAGTATTGGTTCCATTTTACGGAGACGAAGACTTATTATTTTTAGGGCGTCCACAGTGGGACGAGTATCCCAAACGACCAAAGACTAAAAATTTTAGTCTTTGGTCCGGCCCAAGAACAATGGTATATGGTCGGGCGGTGCTCTAAAATAACGCCTGGTGTTGGGCGGTGTCCTAGCGTATCGCTTGTTGAGACGGGCGTGATCCTAGCATAACGCTTGCGTCAGGCGGTCTCCTAGCTGAACGCTCGATGTGGGGCGGAAACGTAAGATAACGCCTGATAGTGGACAGTCTCCTAGGACCACGCCCAAGAGACGGCCGGAGCACTAGACAATCGCCTGATGGGGCGGTGTGCCAGCATCATGCCTGATCAAGTAACCCTTGTGCGAATGGAGCGTGTGGGAAGAAAGGGACAGGCGGTGTCCTAGCGCCTCGCCTAGAATTCCAAGCGGAATGCTAGTGGCCCGCCCCATCTTCTCTTCTTTCTTCTTCAGCCGCGCCTATAACTGAGCGGTGTCCTAGGGCCGCGCATATAACTGAGCGGTGACTTAGCGCGACGTTTAGGTATAGGCGGTTTCCTAGGGTTACGCTCAAACTGGGCGGTATTCTAGCGTTACGCCTGTTAGTGGGCGTGATCCTAGAACCTCGTTCCATCAGGCGTAGTCCTAGGTTAGCGCTTGATCAGACGTATTCCTAGGTTACCGCCCGTGTTTTTGAGCGTTGTCCTAGAATAACGCTTGATGCCAGGCGGTTCACTACGAAGCCGCTTGATGCTAGGCGCTTCACTACGATGCCGCTCGACTAAACGAAGTTTAGTCAAGAAAAAAGACCAGATTTAGTCTGCTACAGTCGATTTTCTGGACTAAACCCCAAATCTACTCGTCCCACTGCGCCTCACAATTCCGGACCAAAGACTAGTTTTGATCTTTAGTCCATGTTTTGATCGTCCCATTGTGGACGCTCTTAGGCCTTGACGGGCCTGACCATTGTGAAGGTATTTGTCTCTATTTTTTTATTTTTTATTTAAAGAAACACACTTTATAAACACACTAAAATTTACAAAAGACTTATACAAGCAGGCGGTTGATTTAGCCATTGATGATTGACTTTAGATTTCCTGGCTAATTTAGCTAACGCATCAGCTGCCTGATTTAGTTTACGATTAATATATTTACATATAGAAACTGAAAAAGCCTAAAGTCCGTGATTGTAATCTTGAAGATAAAAAGACAGTTTCCAACTGATATTAGAAAATTCCCTATTGATTGCATTAGCTAGAGAGAGATTGTCCGTGATGAAAATAATCTTGTCTTTATGCAATTCATTGGCCCAGTCAATGGCTGAGCATCTGACAGCTGTGAACTGTCCATTTGATTCATAGTAGACAATCCTATAACCTGCAAGATTGGAATTTTTTCTAATAAAAACATTAACAAACGTTAGTATACTATCTGTATGAGCATGAAGTAAGAAAGGAGTAAAAACATGTTTATGATTCCTTGAATTTTGTATTTGAAATATTTATATTCAGTTTTTTATAAAAGGTGTGGGTCTTATTTATAGCATTAACATGTAAACCAACCAGTTGAATGACAGATAAGAGATCAGTATCTATTCCGTCAAAAGTAACTTTACATCTAATTTTTCAAATAATGCTAAAATATTGCTACATATAATTGGTGCTTTTTTACTATATCTGAAGTTGGTTATAAAAAAATTAAAACTTCAAGAAAGTATTTTGTCTCAACTTTACTTTTAGAACTTTGTATATTATGTTTGCGAGATAACAATAAACTTCAAGTGCTATTTGGTAACATTGATTAATCGTATCCTTCCGGTGTTATTTGGTACTAATGGAACTAGAAGAGTTTAGTTGGACGGTAAAAAAATGGGCAACTAACAACTTTCATCATTATTTTAGTAGGGAAAAAAAGAGCTTGGTTAGAGTGTTTAATAAAAAAGGTACCGATAATTATCAATTTTTATCCTCATTTTTTTAGGAAGAATATCTTTGATAGTATTTGGATGGTATGATAAAAAGGTATAGACAACTATCATTTTTCATCATCATTTTTTTAGGAAGTAAAACAACTTGGTTGGAGGGTATAACAAAAAGGTACTAATAATTATTAACTTTCGTCATCATTTTATTAGGAAGAAAATCTATGATAGTATCTAGAGGGTACAACAAGAAAATACTGACAACTAAATATTAATTTTCACTATCACTATTCGTTTCATTGAAAATATATATTTTATTTGCACGAACTGCTATAATCTTGAAAAAATGTTTGACGAAATTTTAAATCTATCTTTCATCGAAGAAGTATATTTGGTGAAATTAACTTCACATTGTGTTGATATTCAAAATACGGATACAGAAGTTTGGAAAAATAATAGAATTCCAAATAAAAGCAACTATAATTTTTTCAGATTAACACATTCAAAAAGATATGAGCACATATACCCGATGCACCGCTCGAGCACAAATCTAGTAATAATGTATTGATTTTAACTAATGGCTTAGAATGAAAGATTAAATTTCTCCACGATCAAAGTTGAGTCATGAGTGTGGTAGGCTGTAAACAGTAAGCTAAAATTATTATTAGATAATGAAATCATGTTAAAAAAGAAGAAGGCAATGATGAGTAGGGGATTGGATTCGTAAAAGGTTTTATCTGGGGATTAGATTCGTAAAAGGTTTTATCTGGGGATGTTTCTACATCTTCGAGGGATTTTATTAAGTAGTCAATATCTCTCTAATTGCACATTCCCTAGAGACTGCGCAAAATTTTATGTTTTTGCAATGTGCCTCAACCCTTGTTTAAGAGTTTCGTATATAGGATTGCATCCCATGGAGTCGAATTAGGGACAAACTTATGGGCAGATGGATTTTTCATCCTATAGCAGAAGCAACTTATTCAAAAGCTTAAACTGCTAATATTAGAGTAAGTTTTGTGGTATCTATGTCAAATAATTTCGGAAAAAACCTAAACCTTGAACCCTGTAGAAGATACCAAGTCTAATGGTTTCAAGTTGGCTTCAAAGCAACGCATATTCTAAGTCCCGTCAAAGACGCTGTGTCTGAATTAATTCCTAAGCATCAAGTCACTTGGCGCTTTGAAATGTTGCTCTTTATCAAACCGTCCAAATTTGAGATCTTGTGGTAATTTGAGGAAGCCGCAAATCACTCTACTTTGGAAGACCTGGCCGTAAGACTTGATCTTCCGGTCTCTATTCCAAAAACTGTAGTGATAGCCAATTCAAGAGATGAAAGATGAACACGATTAGACTTGCTCTAAAAGCAAAAAGGCAAAGACAAAACAAAAACACTCGTTAGATGTAGAAAAATCTATGGAATTATAACTTGATTAATTTTATTTTTGGGTTTTGGGTTTTGTTAACGTGTACAACAGTCTACATTGTTCACCCTATGGAAATGCTCAATCCTGCGTGGCTTCCCCTTTCCACCTCTCTCTCGGTCAGTTACGCGAGACACCGCAGAAGAGTAAGCTAATTAAAATCTGTCACGTGTCAATCCCACTCCAAACAGTGGGTCCCAACTTCCACTCACACTACTCTGATAACACTATATAACCCACTGCATCACTCCATCCTTCATTCCTTGCACACCACACTCCACAGAATACTGAGATTCGATCACCATCATTTTCATTTTCAGTGTGTTTTGAGTTCATACCATTCCAAGGCAGAATGCAAAACACGGAGAAAGACTTAGAACAACAATCCACATCGATTAATGACGATCATCATCATAAACACTTATGTAATACATCGACACAACGTGTTAAAATACCTCCACCACAACCATTTTTCAAAACGGTCAAATCTTCATTCAAAGAGACTTTCTTCCCTGATGATCCTTTTAGTAAATTCAAAAATCAATCATCCTCTAGGAAACTTGTACTAGGTTTACAATATTTCTTACCCATTCTTGAATGGGCACCTCGCTATACATTTCAGTTCTTCAAAGCTGATCTTATTGCTGGTATCACCATTGCTAGCCTTGCTATACCTCAAGGGATTAGTTATGCTAAATTAGCGAATTTGCCACCAATTTTTGGTTTATGTAAGTAACAAACACCAATAGGTTAATGAACATACAATTAACAACAAAAAAAACACTAATTTCAGGTTGAAAATATGGTTGTTGTTTTTTTTAATTAATTCATGATAGATTATAAAAAATTACAGATTCGAGTTTTGTTCCGCCATTGGTGTATGCAATGATGGGAAGCTCAAGAGATTTAGCAGTTGGGACTGTTGCTGTTGCTTCACTTCTCACAGCTTCTATGTTGGGAAAGGAAGTGAATGCTTCTAAAAACCCTACACTTTATCTTCAGCTAGCTTTTACGGCTACATTTTTCGCCGGTGTATTTCAAGCTTCCTTGGGATTCTTAAGGTAATCGATACTCCGGTAAAGGTGAAATATGTGGGGGAAAACTAAAAAAATTGGAAGCTGCATGCATGTGTAACTTGTTTCGTGATTTATTTTGGATATTTGATGTTTTGAAATTTATTTTCCAAATTATGCTAGGCTTGGGTTTATTGTGGATTTTCTATCACATGCAACCATAGTGGGGTTCATGGCTGGAGCAGCCACTGTTGTCTGTTTGCAACAGTTGAAAGGGATTCTAGGGCTTCAACACTTCACCCACGACACTGATCTTGTGTCAGTTATGCGTTCTGTCTTCAGCCAAACACATCAGGTACTCTCTCTCTCTCTCAACTACTGATGTTGGGCCCTGAGCACATCTCCTACTTTTTCATCGCCATAGTAAAGTCCCTAGCTAGCATTAGTGATTTTGATATCTCTATGACAAAGCTAGGTATAGTTGAGTTACTTAAAATTTTTCCACTTCTCCTGATTTATTGTTGCGGTTGTTGTTTTTGTTGGCATTCATTCATATTGCAGTGGAGATGGGAAAGTGCCGTCCTGGGTTGTTGCTTTCTCTTCCTCCTTATTCTCACTAAATACATTTTAAGTAACCTAGAACTCTCTCATCAAAAAAAAATCTCCTCAAGAAAACCTAGAACTACACGTAATTAATGATTAATTAAAATGTTATACGTAACCTTATTCCTCTTGTTAAACGAGATTAAAAAAAAGCTAAGTTTATCTGTTTCAATCATCACTGGTGCTGATCTGACGGCTAAAGATTACCTATTTAAATTGAGTTTACTTTCATTAAAATTAGGCTTTTGTAGCTTGTCAGATCTCATCGAGCTACACCCTTACCGAGAAATTTAAAAAAACACTGGTATATAGATTTCTTAATGATTAATATGTCTTGTTATATTAATTTGTTTTGGTAGTTACCAATTTAATAATTATACTAATGACGTGCAAATTTAATTAAACAGGGCAACAAAAGACCAAAGCTCTTTTGGATATCAGCCATGGCACCATTGACCTCAGTCATTTTAAGAAGTTTCCTTGCGTATCTCACCCATGCAGACATGCATGGGGTTCAACTGGTAAGAGTTTCTAATTCATGCGTTAATTATTATTTGAATTCATACTTAGCACATTTCCAAATTAATCTTAGTAGGATTCACCATTCAAGTCTGAGACACAATCTACTTAAAGACCCTTAAGTCAGATTGTAAATCTTTCTGGTGTGCCATGGCATCTACCAGAGTTGTAAATTAAAACGAATTATGTGAAGCTTTATATGAATGAGTGTTTGTATAAATTAGATTCAGATAAACTGAGCCATGGAAAATGAAATGATACCCGATTGTTGTACCCTTATTCCGAAGTATTAAATGTTCACACGTAAGGTTCTGATATTTGCTCTTGACAGATAGGGGAACTGAAGAAAGGATTGAACCCACCGTCTTACTCTGATTTGGCATTTGGTTCAACTCATCTTATGACAGCCATTAAAACCGGAATCATCACAGGCGCCATTGCTCTTGCTGTAAGGCTACCTCTACTTCGCCTAATTGTTACAGTTCTTAATTTGGATCACCTAGCTGGAATTAGTTTTTCTGACTTATTCAATTCTCAGTCAGACAAAACGTTTAATTGAGGGTTTCAAGTCGGATAAAAATGTTTAGTCATGTTTTGTTAATGCGAAACACATATTATGCAGGAAGGAATAGCAGTAGGGAGAAGTTTTGCGATGTTCAAAAACTACATCATTGACGGAAACAAAGAAATGATTGCTTTCGGGATGATGAACATTGTTGGCTCCTGCACTTCTTGCTACTTAACTACAGGTTAGTTTATACACCTTGGCCCCAGTGTTTTTAACCAGATAAATGATTGCTTTCAGTAATTCATTTTAGTTCTTATTTTTGCTCCTTGCTCATAACAACAGATGTTAATAATGAACATATTTTCAGGTCCATTTTCGAGATCGGCTGTAAATTATAATGCAGGATGCAAAACAGCAGTTTCAAACATCGTAATGGCAACAGCGGTGATGATAACGTTATTATTTCTAACGCCACTATTTTACTACACCCCTTTGGTAGTGCTCTCCTCGATTATTATATCAGCGATGATAGGGTTGATTGACTATGGGGCTGCCTTCATCTCTGGAACCTCGACAAATTCGATTTCGTTGTTTGCATGAGTGCATATTTTGGCGTTGTCTTGGGCAGCGTTGAGATTGGCCTAGTCATAGCAGTATGTGATCAACTTCTGATTTGAGTTGAACTTTTTCCACATCTATGTTTTGGATATGGATATCAACGGATTATTGTTCTAATTCAGTTGCTTGAATACTGCAGGTATCTATATCCATGCTCCGAGTGTTATTGTTTGTAACAAGGCCAAAGACTTCTATACTTGGAAAAATTCCTAATTCCATGACCTATCGAAGTGTCGATCAATACTCTGATGCTTCTAGGGTTCCTGGAGTTCTCATCCTCCATGTTGATGCTCCAATCTATTTTACCAATGCAAGCTACTTGAGAGAAAGGTAACACATACGGATCGAAATATTTGCACCCCATACGATTGGGTATTAATGAATGCCTACTCAGCAAAAAAAAAGTGAAAATTTTACTTGTAGAATCTCGAGGCGGATCGACGAAGAGGAGGACAACCTAAAATCTTCCAGAGAAACTACCTTACAATATGTTATCCTTGATATGGGTGGTAAGTGATCAAGGATCAAATTGACACAAGTTAGGCTGGCTAATTTAGATTATCACCTTGGTCAGTAACCATCTTTGTTAAAATTTTGCTTAATTGCAGCTGTTGGTAGCATCGGCACAAGTGGAATAAGCATGTTAGAAGAAGTCAAGAAACACACAGATCGACGAGCTCTTTAAGGTAGGTCTGATTTAGCATTTTTATTCCCAACGAGTGAAGATATATATCAGCACTTAATTTTAATTTAAGAAATTAATACAATTGTTTTTCTTTTCAAAATTAGCTTGTGTTAGCAAACCCTGGAATCGACGTGATGATGAAGCTCGGTAAATCAAAGCTCCTTGAGGAAATCGGGCCAGAATGGATATACCTAAAAGTGGGAGAAGCAGTTGAAGCATGTCGCTTCATGCTTCATTCATACAAATCATCATCAGGGCCTACCAAGAATAAATCAGAAACCCAAGATAACAATGTTTAGCAATCATACTAATCATAACTTACCGACGAAGATTGGCCAGTTGCACCCAGATGTTTTTCATTTCACAAGGCTAAACCAATTATCTAGCTTAAGTGTTGCTATCTTAAGTTGTTACGAGGATTTTCGTACAAGCAATTTGTAATTACACAAGGAAATGTATAAATGCTATCCATTTTGGAGTGTTAAGGGGAGTGTAAATTCCATCTACTAATTCCCAGCTAGCTTAAATTCTTCAATGATTTCTTGTACAAGTAATATCTCTTTAATATTCATGAATCCATCCTAAGGTGCTAAGGCAAGTCTGAAGTCTATCTACTAATTCCTAGCAAGCTAGCTAGTCCTATGCTAGTGATCTACTTCATTCCAGGTAGAGTCCACTACAGATTAAAAAAGAAAAAGAAGATATTGCACTAAATAAGGTCTAACTCTAAACTTTAAATTTGATCCAAAGATACGCTAATTTCAACCAACTTGTGGCAGTGTTAAAGGTTCAGAACAATTTGAGTCTTTGACACTCTACAAGGATGATTAGACTGAAATGACAGCCACAAATGACAAGGGCTGGAAAGGGACTAGATGACGAAGCTAAATTAAATTTTGTAATCCTTAAGAACTATTTCTCAATTGCAACCTTTCGAATGATGGCAAAAGTACATAGTATGGTCAAAAGTAAATAAGTGAGCATGGTTGAATAATATGATTTCTAGATACACATACCGTCCAAGACTAAACCATCTAACAAGAAAACATACTTTTCCACACATTTTAAAAAACTGCAGATATGGGTCTTACAAGCTTCTAACAGTGCATTCCATCAGTTGGGAACTTTTGCCTAGATGGGAACGAAAATACATTCCAACTATTTATCAACTTCTTGACCATTTTTCCCAATACAAATGAGGCAATTTAAAACTTGAAACACAAACAGCTACACTGTAAAGAAATCCGAACACATACTTCTGAGTCAAGCTTTGCAGAATCATCACTCATGTAAAAATTGCAAATAAGTACCTGTTTTCTTGTGTGACACGAAGGATTTTGAGTTTTGAATATTCTCTCACATTTGCTTCCTTTATGTCCACAGACAACCAAGTATCCTCATAAACTCAAGACACCAAGTGCTTGATGTGTAGATTAAGACCTTTGTCTTCTTTAAAGGATGTAATCCTTGTTCACAACCTGGAACTTGAACCAAAGGAAATGAGTCTATAGGGTACTGGAAGTAGTTTCTTTAAAAATACGCGGAATGACTTCATGCACACCCACATCCAAAACCTCTGGATTCCTGAAATTATAAGTAGCAAACATGCACATTTAGTCCAATCTGTATTACTTCATAAGGATCAAATATTTGGTAACACCAGCCACAACAAAGAACACAGAATCCATAAAATTGAGTACAAGGCCAATGCAAGATTGAGATAAACGTTCCAGATACCAACTATATTATAAATTTGCCTGGAGTCCTGGACTCAAATCCAAGCACTTCTACCCAATCCATAAGTATCGGATTCATTGAAGAAATAACTCTAGATCTCTCCATTGTGACAAGACCCATGCTAACAGTGTACAGGATTGTGTAGGAATGAAAAAAGGAAGCTAACCTGCATATTGTCCGTCCTTTTTCTGTGGAACTAGGAATAAACCACAATTTCCGCAAGCAAGGTAACTCAAGTTGAACAAAGAAACCATCGCTTTGCCCATGCTTCCACTTTCTGGACCCCTGTCCTTTCCAAACCTAAACAGACATCAATGATATTTAGTCTATCAGGATGATATTGGTTCTGACAAAACATTCTAACAATGTTACAATACCATAAAATATGGTTGTTTCTTAATTAAAACTTGATATTATTAGCAATTGAAATCTGATATAATAAAGAGAAAATAAAGTTTCAGATGTACTAGAAGTCTAGAACTTTAGAATGGTTGCAATCCTAAGTACCTGTGGATAGGATATAATATTCTTAGGAACCACTAAACAAGCTCCTCTTGCGAAAGAATCTTCAGCATACTGCCTTAAGAATGGAAAACAGCTTCCATGTGTATTGGGAGATTCAAATGCCTGGTCCGATCATTAAGTCAAATGTAAGCAATCAAAAAGAAATAAAAAAAGCCATCAACGAACTAAGATAATTTTTATCAATTAGTAAATGGTTAGGATCAGAAAGTTGCTTAACCCATTTTGGACTTCAATGGATAATTCAGAAACAAGAAACAACAATTCAATAATAAAATCAAATCTATCAGGAATACAAAGCCAGGGGAAAACAAGCGGAGAAAGAACAGAAAAGAAGGGAAAAAGGATTAAAAAAAATCAGAGAGAGAGAGAGAGAGAAGAAGAAGAAAAGGAAGCCTGCTACAGGTATGCTATACTATACCTTGTCAATGTTGACAACTGAGGCATACTTTTCGGTATCTGTCTTTTCTTTATCAAGAAGATAATAAACTCTTGCATCCACTTTATTTGTTTCGTGCCATGATTTAACTGCCATCTCCATGGTCTCGACAACATAAGAGAAGATCTCCTTCGAATTTTCATCAGCTCCATATGTTTCAGACTGAAAAAAGATGTTCAAGTTAATACCGTTCTTGATGACATGACCATAAAATGTAGACGTAGAAAGATAATATTCCAGTGCAATACAGAGCAGAACAAACGCATTTGGTACATACAATAATATACTTTAGAACCCTGGAGACTATAAAACCCACAGACAGGCAAAATATTTGTACATTGACAAATTAGATTTTAGAAGAAAATAAAAAGCTGTCAACTAAAAGTTGTATCACAACATATTTTCTTATATGAAAATATTTAAAACTTTGATAGAGGCCACACTCACCAGTTCCTTTTTCAATGACTCCAAGTGTTTACCTATGTCAATGTTTGATCTAATACTCTCTAGTTCCTGAACCCGTTTCTTATCTTTTGCCAGCTGACCCAGCCTCTTGATCTTCCTAGACACCTCTGCGCTCTGGGGATTGTACTGCAAAGCTATTTGAAGTGCAGCAATAGCCTACAATTGTGAAATTTACATTAATTGAAAGCAGAAACCATCACAGCATAACATACAAATGTGTAATACAAATAATTTGCTTACATCATCATATCGTTCCATTGCCTCCAAAACGCATCCTTTCCTGAAATAGCCCTAGAATCACACAAAAACTTCGTGTGATCTAAGTAACAAAATCAAGGATCCAAACAAACTAAAAGAAAAAATGATAAATCTACCTTATCCCACTGAGGGTTTAAAGTTATTGTTGTCTCAGCATCTGCAAGTGCTTTGCTAAGCTTCACTAAATTCAGAAACGCGGCAGCGCGATTACTGTGAAAGTTATAACACGAATCAATATATGAGAGCATGTCATGAAATAACACTCAACCCATAAACACACAGATAATCAGTAAACACATACATCAGAGTATAGAAGCGCAATTTGCATAGTCAGAAATATCAAAACTGCGCCTTCTACAACATAATCTACATCGCAACTAAACCCCTAAAATCAAATGAGACTGTAAAAAATGTAGATAAGTTTGAGTAAGAGCATAGTTTCTAGGTCATGAGAAGTAAGCAGTGATGCGGAGAAGTCATGGGCACTGTCAGGACTCATTTTACCCCACAATATCTCATTGATGTGTTTCAGTACATGATAATCTTATTCCTTTGCCTAAAACAATACTCCAATCTCTCTTTGATTCAACATAAAAATCATCTCTTTAACTAAATAGTTAAGTGATACCTGTAGAGTGTGGCGTTGGAAGGATCTTTCTTGATAGCTTGAGTATAAATAGCGGCAGCTTTAAGATAATTTCCAGCTTTGAAGAACTCGTTGCCTTGATCTTTCAAACTAGTTCCTGATTCAGCCATTTTACTTGTAGGGTTTAGGTTTCTGATTAAATCTTCTATCTTATCTGGGGTTTTTAGTTTCGTTATTTTAACACTAAAACCCCTAGGAAGCATCAAAGTGAAGTTTCTAGTTTCTGCAATGAATTTGCAGATTCCGAAGAGTGTGCAATGCGATGCGACTCACTGAGGAAAGCCTTCTTTCCTAGGTTTCTTTACTACTGCGGGGTGTGGGAAAGAATCTCCTAGGAATAATCCTAAACTCAGCATTTAATGAGTTTTGTATTTCCTTACTTTTTAGCTAGGTTGCACGGTATAAAAAGATGTCGTAACCGTATCAGACACACGATTGGATATGACACGTCCTAATACTTTCCAACACACGATGGACACGTCATATTATATGTCCCGTAAAATACAATATTGGATATTTTATGAACACTGATTTGACATTACGGGACACACCATAAATAGGTAATATTAAGTTGGAAAACCAAAATAAACTAAATGTAATGCTAATTTATTCTCTTTTTGGCCATGTACAAACATTATTCTTAAAAAAATTGATCAATAATTCATTTTATTACTTTTATTTACTTAGTAGTCAAGTATTTAAAAATAAGAAGAATCATTTTGTTGAGTAGAGTGTTATAAAATCTTATTTTAGTGGTGTTTATAATACATATATAACGTGTCTCTGTAACCTGTATTTTTGAGAATTGATGTGTCCCCATATCCATATCGTGTCGTAACCGTATTTTTGAGAAGGTGGGGAATTATATTCCTAACCACCTTTTATTCCTATTTATCAAACATGGGAATGGATTTATATTCCTGGGAAAGTGATTTCATTACTTTTGGTGTATAGTACACGATTATTTTACTACATCATAGTTAAGATATACTGATGTTTCTCTTTCCTTTTCCAACAATCATAGATTGAATTTGAAGTCAAGATTGCTAAACGATTGAGATGCGGAACTAGGATTTTAATGTAGAAAGTAGGGCCCACATAAAAATAAAATATTATATACTCCCTCTATTTTTAGAAAAGTGCTACTATCACTTTATGAAAAAGTGATGGTAACACTTTTCTAGAAACAGAGGGAATATAATTTTAGAAAACGGTAAAGGGCGCAGGTCTTCCGTGGTGTAATGTACATTTGTTGACCTTAGTTAAGACAAGCACTATGGTGTGGCTTTTCTCTTAGCCATATCTTAATTATAGCTTAGCAAAAGAAATAGCCGAAAACAACCGATATGGGGGAAAGAAATCGCTTGGCTTACTGGGATGGATACTCGGTTTCTGTCTGTATAGTGTATTATAGAAACTGGGTATCCATCTCAATCAAGTTGACTTGACCGGACGGATACTAGCATCCGTCTTTATAGGAAATGTATACAAAGAATACGCGAATTTTCCCTTATTCTCCTCTTCCAAAAAAAATTCCCTTTCTCCTCCACTCTCAAACCTTTTTTTCCCCTTTTGATTTTCAAGATGTTTTACCTCGAGTTGTTGCGTGAAATTAAAAGGTTTGTTCTTCACTAGTAGGTGATTCTATTGCATCTTTCGATTTTGAATTTCATCCACCAAATCATCAAAGGTTAGTAATTCTACCATTAGGGTTTATAGTGCTAATTTTTTTTATAATCATGAAATTGTTGATGTTTGATTGATGATTTAAATTCTATGGATAGTAATTATTTTATATGGACATGTATGTAGTTAAAAATCCATGTTTAACTTGTTATTTGATGATAAACCTTTTAAAATCCACTGGTTATGTGATGATCCAAGTGATGACAATATGTTGAAATGTGATGATATATATATAAGTATGTGTGTGTGTGTGTGTGTGTGTGTGTGTGTGTGTGTGTGTGTGTGTTGTAGGGTTGAGAATGGAGGACGGATTTGTTAGAATTTTGAAAAATAGATATCCATTTTCATCGCCGGATAATGATGATCATAAGTTTAAATACCCCAAGGGATGAGCTAGGGATAAAATTAGAAAACATCGAGGTAGTACAACCTATGTTACTGAATTATATGGCATTATTGCTCAGAATCCCCGTGCTAAAGAAATTGTTGATAATTATGGGTTTGGATCAATGTTTGGAATAGATTATCCAGAAAGTAACGACAAGACTCTTACCGCCGGTCTAAGCGAAAGGTGGTGGCATACCACTAATACATTTCACTTTCCTACTCTTGAGATAGGCTTTACGTCGTTGGAATTCACACAACTATCAGGCATACCTATTGATTGAGAAACCCTCATAATATTGCAAAATTTTAGCACTCAAGAATGGCATGATCTTACACCGCAGTGGATAGATTGTTTGCTCCCTTTCGTAGGAAAGGAGAGGATGAAGAAAATGAAGCAAAAAAAGGGAGATGGTGAAGAAGAATAAGAAGAGGAAGAGGAAGCACCACAACAACAACAACGAATACTAATGTAGATGGTGGGGTTTTGACAATGATAAAATAGTATATTACCTCTCAAGACTCTGGTTGAGAAGTACTGAACTTTAAAATTCTATAAAAAGAATTCTCTCTCAGGCGCTTATCCCTGTCCTCCCTATGTATGTATGGCCAACTACATATACGATCAAATTGATGAATTTAAGCAATATTCATTATTATATAAAATCATCAGAACAGCACTGGTGCTTGCTACAACATTCCCAGATGTTTTACGATTTTTATATATATAACTCAAGCTCCTAGATATATTTCCCACTAGTATAGAGCAAATTGAATGTTATTTTGGTGTTATATTCCACAGTTAAATCCCCAAAAAATACCCATGTTAATATTCATATTCAATTCAGCAATATTAACCTATTAAAAATCTATATACATAGCTCTATATATGAAGTTATTTAATTAAAGTACCACAATTGTGCTTAATTAAAAGTTAAAATTGTGACACTCAATTTCATAGCTTTTACTAGCTAAAATCCCACTTCGATCACATTAATCCTTTGCTTAAAGAGACAACTAATGTGAGTGAGAAAAAAAAATCAATTTAAGGGTCTTTGAAATACTTGATTTGCAACACTTATAAACGTGTCAAAAAGCGTGTCAAAAATTCCAAACCCTAATTAGGATTTGGAAACAGAATTCGCAACACTTATAACGTTGCAAAAGGTATGACAAAAAGTATTTCAACCCTATTTAGGGTTGAAAATAAATTTGCAACACTTGTAAACATTGCAAAAACATGTCAAAAGGCATTCCAAACCCTAATTTCGAAAATTGGGAAGTTAACTCTAATTTTTAACACGTCTAACTCTTGCTGTGCGTCTTGCTTTCTAGAGAAAAGCTTACACGAACTCATTCATAGCATGGATATCATGCTTCTCTCCAAATATTTGGTATTTTACTACTTTTCCCTCAATATGTGAGGCTAGCACAAAAGTAAAATCTGGGCTTCTTTCCTTCTAGCCAAACACTTTCAAGCCCTAATTTTTGAAAAGGGAGACGTCTCTACCTCTCTTGCTTCCAATGGGAACATCTTGGCCAAGAAGCTAAGCTAGCGTGACTACTTTCAAGGCAAAAGTCACACACCTTCAATAACAAAGCCAAGTTCACATGACTTGTTGTTTGATAAAATTCATAATTTTACTCTTTTACCCTCAATGTGTGAGGCTGGGTACAAAGAGTAAAATATGAATGTACTGCTTCTTGTTAAAAAAATCACGTCTTGTCTCTTATCAAAATTGGACGTCTTGCTTCTTGTCAAAAGACTGTGCTTTACTCTTTTACCCTCAACGTGTGAGGCTGAGTACAAAGAATAAAATGTGAGACTCTTGCTTGAAGACCAAAAATCGATCACTCTTCTTCTTCTTTCACGTGAATACCAAGAATGACGTTCCACCTTCTTCTTTCACGTGAAGACCAAGTTTGACGCTCCTCCTTCTTCTTTCACGTGAAGACCAAGCTTGATGTTCCTCCTTCTTCTTTCACGTGAAGACTAGAGTTTGACGCTCATCCTTCTTCTTTCACGTGAAGACCAGAGCTTGATGTTCCTCCTCTTCCTTTCACGTCAACTTTCTTAACTTGGCAAATTAGGGTTTTGACAAGCTTCAAAGCCCTAAGTTATACTAGGCCTTTCATGTATATTTTCGTATAAGGCTTCACATATAATTTTTCATGCTCAGCAGCACACTTATTTTTACAAAATAAACATGTCAATACAACTAAGATGCACACACTGCTCCTCACACACAAATAAATACGCATTTATTTAATTTTAGTCTGCTGGACTCCTCATCTAGTCAAGCAAGACGTATTTATTTTATTCCAGTCTGCTAGACTCATCAGCTAGTCAAGCAAGACATATTTCAGGTCTGCTAGACTTCTCAGCTAGTCAAGAAAGACGTATTTTATATTAGTCCGCTGGACTCACCAGTCTAGTCAAGCAAGATAGACTCATCGGCTAGTCAAACAAGACAAGTCTTCAGTAAAAAGACCCATTAAGCAGGTCTCAATCGACTTTACATCAATAGTGTTTAATACTATAATATTACACGAGATATCCAATGTCACAAATGGGGGAGATACTAATTAGGGTTTTGGTCTGGCGGTCTACGACATGGTACAGCAGTACACCCACTAAAAGATAAACTCTTGAAAGATCGATAGCAGTTGATTAGAGGAGTGGTAAGTTAACTAACTGACTATTCAATCTTAACCGAAGTGGAGAGCAGTTGTCAATACCTTCTCCACCTTCTCCACTTCACCACTACTCAACCATCGATAGTTTCTTTCGTAAAAGAGGTCGAGTGGTTACAATAGCTATGATATAAATAAATGTCCAATCTATTGAACAAGATATACAAGTGGACAAGTATGAAAAACGACAACAAGTTTACAACAATCTAACACACAACAATTAAAGTCGATCAACCTTGATCATTCAATATTCTCACACATAAGAATTTGTTCATAGATATTCACACCAAATACATCCAACAGAGTCTGATACTCTGACCTTATTCTTCTCTCGCTTCCCTTCCTAAGGCCAACCCTTCTTCTCCTCATTTTGTGACTGAAGCAAGACTGGAACGACCATTGCTTGGTTGAGTCCAGGATTGTACAGAATGATCTCTTGAATCTAAATAAAGTACTTCAACAGTATAAATGTTTAAGGATTGACGAATTATCACCTACTTACCCCCACTTTTCCTAATTTAGCCTTCAATTCGTTTTTCCCCACAAATAACTACTCAATGCAATAACTCCCGCAAACATGGTTGATTTGAGAAAGAAACTTATCGTGCGAACCGAGATTCGGAATAGTGTGATATGATCGTTTATTTGATCTAGACAATCTCAAACGAACGACATTGAATGTCAAGAAAAAAATGGCAAGGTGGTTCATGATGTGGATTATGGGTAATGTATTCTTCCCGAACCAGAACGATATGGTCCATAAAAGTTGTCTAAGGGTATTTGGGGATTTGAATATAGTCAACATTTACGATTGTGGTTCAATAATTTCTGGTCGTATTTTATGGAGTTTGAGTAACGGAGTAACATACGAGAAGGGTGTCCTCGAGTTCTTTTGGTATCTATTAATGGTAATATATTCATACCTACACTTAAATATTTTTTCTGGTAATGTGTTGTATAACGTTAGTCGTCAATAATATTTTTAAAATATTTTTGGTTGTGAATCCTTGGTTTTCGTCTTATTTCAAATGTCTATATCCAAACATAATTCAGTTGGCGCCAAAAGATTATGATCTATTTTCGGCTGGTCGACTGGTCGGCTTTATGATAACGCACAAAGAATGAGAGGAAAAGGTCAACAAAAAAATACAGTTAGGCATTCAATTTCAATGGTTCGTAACCAAATAAACAACTACCCTATCTCAGCGACAGCATGGGAGCCGTGGTTGGAAAGGTGATGGTGACTTAGAGGAAGAGGTGATACATGAAAAACAAATTTCTGAAGGTCGTAAAGTGTTTTATGATCCATTTAGAAATTCCTCCATGTACTTGGGAGAACGGTGTCTTAGACAGGTACGTGGAATATGGGTAATACCAGTAAATCCATCTGACACAATAATAGACATTAAGAACGACTACTTGTACACCAACAATGTACTTGATTCCTTAAACTACGATGAGGTCGATCTTACCCATTACTCCGAGTTTTGGAGTCATAACTCGGTCAGAAGGTACTCCTCGATTGTTGAACATCAAGGAAATAGAGATGTGTATTCTTCACAAGATCCTAAATCTTTTCTTCGCCATCCACCAGAGTTGGCGCCGACGGATCATCATTTATTCCCAAAGCTAGAGCATCCCTACCTCAGAGTTTCCGACAATACCTTTAGGCCAAACAAGAGACTCATTGGACATGAGTAAATGAGTTTAGTTGACAGACCTAAATATAATGTCAACTGGGGTACTCCTATGAGCCAACAGATCAAGGGGTTATGCTCAAGAGGATGATGAATTTCGTGTTCTTCCTAACTCAATACTGAAGAGGTGCCACAACCTAATTTTGTTACTCGTGAAGACTTATGACGACTTCTTCAGAGTTGTAGGGGGATTCGTCTCTCATTCATCAACACCGACATCCATATTCTTTTGAAATACAGAGGATTCCGCTGCCTAAGGGATACTCCTCTCCTCCATTCCCACTTTATGATGAAACAGGAAATGCCCGTGAACATATTTCACGATTTCTGGAATCATTAGGCGAACATGAGTACAACCATATTATACCCAAAAACATATCTAATTGGTGTGAGATGGTTAATGCATTCTACAGGAAATATTTCTTCGTGTCTGAACAATTCATATTATCAGACTTGGGAAAGATGTTTCAACGATCGAATGAACATTCTAATGATTATGTGAAGCAGTTCAGGGTTCAAACACTAGACTTCCATGAACCAAATATGACTGAACTTCAACTGGTGGAACTCTGCATCAATGGAATGATACTAGTCTATCGTGTTTTATTAAAGAATTTACGCTTTCAAACATTCTCTGAACTACATGAAGCTGCCAAGAGATCTGCTACTACTGCACCTTCTTTACTAGAAAGGTTAATGCCTTATGTCAAAAATGAAGAGATATGTGAGACTCGCAGCAGTCAATGCTTGGCTCAAAGGTAATTCAACACACAACCATCTATAAGTGTCGTGACTGAAGGAAGTAAGAGAAAAGCTCCAGCAGCGGAACCACGACCCAAGCGTGCAACTCCATCACCACAAGCATGTCAACCACCTCGAAGAACTAATCAAGCAGCTGCATCTCCACCACTGGCTCAATGTCAACAACAACAACCAAGGGAAACCCCAGCAGCCACAGATTTCCCTTTTCTAATTGAAGAAGTGATCGAGCTTTTAGAAGTTTGGATTCAGGATGGTGCAATCAGCCTACCTCACATCCGACGTCCACCAACAGAGTAAGATATGAAAAATCCTAAGTATTGTCACTTCCACAGATTTATCAATGATCACCCTACAACCGGTTGCAATATATTGAAATGGATATCCAAAGAGAAGATTGATTCGGGAGAACTAGACTTAGGGACTGAAGGAGTACATACGAATCCTCTTCCTATCAGGCATCTTACCATGTTTGGGGATCCCACTAACCAAGTGGTTCAATCTTTGATAGAGAGTGTATGTGAAATTTTATACCTATCAAAGGCGCAAGGCAAGGACTTGTTCAATGCCTTCAATCACATCGTGTCTGGCAGAAGACTACCTCCACTCAATGAAAGAAAAGTACACATTGAACATGCACAGATAGGAAATGATGGAGAAAAGTGTGACTGGGGAATCTCTACAGCCACTAGCCTTAGGAACACCGAGTTTAAGAGAACCCTAATTGATGCAGGCACTAGAATCAACATTATCCTTATCAAGTCACTCAGAGCCATGGGTATCACACTAGGGAATTTTTTCATGCGCCTACCACCATTCAAGACCCTGAAGGAAAGCCTGTGAATGTCTATGGTTATATTGATCTTGAAATTCCAATAGGTTCTGCATGTGCTACAACCAAATTTTACATAACAAAGGAAGATTTGGGTTATGACATGATCCGGGGACGCCCATGGCTGCACAACAACAAGACTGCAGCTACCAAGACACTTTCATTGTCGAATCCACCTCAAGTAGAAAGCTCTGCATCTCACCAGAAGATTAAGATACATAATCCTCTTATATATTTAGAAGAATATCAGGACTTGGCGGCTATGAAGCAGGAGCCATGGGAAAGTGTAACATCGTATTTGGAGAGGTATTGTACTCAAGTAAAGCTTACTGAACTCATCTATCTACCACTCAATGTTCCTCACACCTCCTATCTAGGGACTTGAGTTTGCTGGAAAACTCAACTCTGCTTTAATCAGGTGTTATGAATGGATAGCATCACCTCTTAAGTATTTTTCTAATTGGATAAATCAAACTCCTCCTCAAGTCCAATATCGAATTGAGTCGTTCATCATTCATCTGATATATAATCATGGCAAGGAGCATCATGGATATTTCTCTGTGACACTAAAGGAATGTCCGCACGTGCCACAGAATCACCATAAGAAAATCCCTACACGTCTGTAAGCATGAAATGCAGGTGCTAGAAAAGAGATGAAAGAAAGGTCTTACCAACAACACATATTCAGAGATAAGCTAGTGAGAGTTAATACTTTTCAAGTAGGAGACTGGGTTATGAAAGCAGCAAGACGCAACCGTCACTATAAGACAAGCTCTGACTGGGAAGAACCGTTCATGATTTCTAAAGCTACTATTGGTAGATACTACAAGTTGATTTATGAAGATGGAAAATTGGTAGATGCAGCAGTAAAGGAGAAGTGGCTCAAGACATTAGGCGCCTGAAGCATCCAGGGATATTTGTTTAGTTCACTTGTAATTTCAATTCCTCCAAAACATATGCAGGACATTTGCGTTCAGTATCAAATTTTCATTCAGTAATCAAATTTCAATCTTATTAAACTTAAAAAATCCCTGTTGATCCAGAATAAAATCCTTGCAAGCATACCTACCAAATATCCAACCATTCAAAACCAAACTAAATAGACGATAATCAAACAAGTCTATTATCTCTCTAGAATAAATGAAAAGGGTGCAAATAACAAAGAAACATAATAATCAAAGTCTTAAGAATCAGATCAACTGCAATACCCTGCGGAGTTATCATCCTCACGATTGTTTGGTTTCTTCTCAATGTCTTCTTCAACATCTTCTTGAGAATTTTCTTCATAGAGAGTTTCATCAACATCTGAAGCCAGAATCACGACATCAACTCGAACTGGGTCTTTTTGTTTAATTACAAGCTTTGTTTGCCCGGTTCGACACCGTATTTGACGGATTACAAGTCTTTTATCCTCAGCGTTTCTTCGTTGAGCTTCTTTGTCACACCTTCATTGTTCTTCTATACTCACTGAAGCCAAGAAAACATGAACACGTTCACGGACTATGCTCAGATATTTGAGGACATACCACATATCGCTTGTCTAGATTCATAAAAAAAGATGATCCAGTTTGGAGTGCGCCTCTGCAGAAACGGTCATCTCTGATTCTTTATTCTTGGTTCTTTTCTCTGAAGAATCAATATCATGACTACGACTTGGAGTCACCATTATGTCATTTCACGAGAGACAATTGAGGTACATGTGAAGATGATCATAGAGCAAAAAATTAGCAAAATTGAGAAATTAGGGTTTAGAGATATCTTTTGTCTCAAACCAATACTTGAGGCAAATTAGTGAAGTCAGCATAATTAAACAACAATGAAGAGCTAGGATTACTAAAGATTGATACAGTTAGTACCATTAACAAAAGAATAATGAGTTCATATGGCTTACTTATAATACCATTAATACGGACTTAATTCATACATTTTTACCGCTTAATCTACATTTGTTAGTATCCATTTTTATGCTAATACGTTGCTTTTGTGTTCTTATAGATGGTACATATAAAACCCAAGCTACAAAGTAAAAGAAGGCTAAATGGTGGCAGTGTGTGGTAATGGTCAAGGTTCAACAACGTCCTTCAAATGGTTAACCACTGATTTCCAGGGGTACATTAGAATATATCACCATGTTGATAGAAAGCATATGAGAACAAGAGAATGTGGATGGCAGTGGATGGTTGCATGGTTGTTGATTTTCTCTAGGGAGTTAGGGGACGGTAGCTGTGCAGAGAGAAACAAATTAGAGTTTGACAATTTAAAGTTGTTGGCTGTTGACATTGAGAATAGGTGAGGCCTGGTGGTAATTGCTCGGGGGAATAAAAAGAAATGAACAACAAAATAGAGAAGTGAGAACGTGGCATAGAGGAGTTGGAGCAAAAGTTAGACGAGAAGAGGAGCAGGTGGTTAGCCGGATGGAGGACTAAAGAAAGAAATAGCGGAATAGGCTTCTGTTAGTCAGATAAAAAAAAAAAGAGGATTATTGGCGTAAGTAAATTAGAAAGGTTGATGTGGCTGACAAACATGACGCTCTTTCTTCTTCTTTAACGTGAAGACCAGAGCTTGACGCTCGTCCTCTTCCTTTCAGGTCAACTTTTTTAACTTGGCAAATTAGGGTTTTGACAAGCGTCAAAGCCCTAAGTTATACTAGGCCTCTCATGTATATTTTCGTATAAGGAGTCACATATAATTTTTCATGCTCACCAGCGCACACTTATTTTTACAAAATAAACATGTCAATAATACTAAAATGGACACATAAATAAATACATATTTATTTTATTTTAGTCTGCTAGACTCCTCATCTAGTCAAGCAAGACGTATTTATTTTATTCTAGTCTGCTAGAATCATCAGCTAGTCAATCAAGACATATTTCTGGTCTGCTACACTTCTCAGCTAGTCAAGCAAGACGTATTTTATTTTAGTCTGTTGGACTCATCAGTCTAGTCAAGCAAGATAGACTCATCGGCTAGTCAACCAAGACAAGTTTTCAGTCAAGAGACCCATTAAGCAGGTCTCAATCGACTTAATATCTGTAGTGCTTAATACTACAATATTACACGAGAGATCAAATGTCATAAATGTGGGGGATACTGACATGGGCATAATTTTATACATATTTACCACTTAATCCATATTTGTTAGTGTTCAAGTTGATACTAATTTTATTGTTTCTATGATTTTTAGGTAATAAACATAAAACCCGACGTTATAAATAAAATATTAAATGGGCACATTTTTAGTATTAAAAGTGTTAAATGGTCTTCGGACTATGCAGTGGTGTAGATGCAGTTGAAAAATGAGTTTACCAAGCAGCAAATTGGTTATCCATGGTTAAAGAAGCGAGGAGAGTCAGGGAGTGGTCAGTGGAGAAGCTCATGCTGCACAGAAAAATGTAAAAAAGTGAATGAAAGCGAAAGTGGATGTTTGCTAGTGGAGTTGACTGAATGTGGGACAATGTTGTGGAGATAGAGAGCGCACGTGAGAGATGGAAGTGAAAATAAGGAGAGTAGGATCTGTTTAGACTTGAAAACCGTATAAAGGATTGATGGGGGACAGACGGTGAGAGATGAGTGGAAAGAGAAGTAATGATGAGAAGATGGATGCAAGCTACTAGCTAGGTTAAAGGAGGATAGAGATTATAAAAGAGGAAGGATACCTAGGGAGGCGGGGCTCTTTTCTTTTTGATTTCTTTTTAGGTTTTTGCTTTTGAGGTATAGAAAGGGGAAGAGAGGCTTGTACGGTGGAGGGAGGTGGAAAGAAGGAGGGAGAGGTAGATAGACCTAGGGTTGGAAGGCTAGGGAGAGAAGGTGTGCAGCTGGAAATGAGAAAGAAAGTAGGGGATAACACGTAAAGAAGGAAGGAAGAGTAAGAAAAAGAAAATGACAAAAAACTAGAAGTTCAAGAGGCATAAAGAGAACGGGGAAAACTATCCAGGAAGTGAATCGGTGGTACCGAATCCGTATTTTCGCTCCAATATCATTGGTTTAATTTTCTTTCTTTCTTAATTATTTTTATGGGTTTTGAGAAACCCAACCCCATGTTTTGCTGATTTTTGTAGCTAGGGTTTATGTTGAAACCACTTAAAAATTTTAGACCAATTAAATTGAATTATTTGGTACAAACTATTATGATTTGAATAAGATTAGTTTCATGGTTTTGTTTATTGATTTAATAATAAAATTAGTTGTTGCTTTATCGGTTTTGTATAATACAGTAACCTATGCGCAGAATTAATAGGATAGCAAATATATTTGTCTACCTATTTGATATTTCATGCTTGGGTTAAATCCTTAGATGGGGTATGCTTAGAATAGCCATGTATTATTTGTGAACCTATAATTAGTTTCGTATAATTTTCTCGCTAACATAATTAGATGGTGTATGCTGAGACTTAGAGTTTTTGGTGCGCCATGCTTAGGGTGTCCCAATGATATTTGCTACTCTAATATATATAATAGGTGATGTCGGTAGAACGAACAATAGATAAATATTTAGGAGTCATGTTTCACTTCAATAATTAAATAGAAATAGTGGTGGATACGAAAAACCCTGGTTACTGACTCTCTCTGCTTAAATGTTTATTAGTTTAGTTTGTTTTATTATTTTATTCATAAATCTAAAAAATCCAAAAATATTATTTCTGATTAGTTTAATTGAGATATTAATTGCAGTATTGTCCCCGCTCCTTGTGGGTTCGACACGTACTTGTCGTTGTCTGTATTGTTGACACCGTACGATTGCGGTTTATTTATATAGGGTATCCTGAAATCCTATCAATTTTTGGCGCCGCTGCGGGGAGCGGTTGTGGAGTATTGTAATTAGTATTTTTGGTTTTCTAATCGTACTCTAGGTTTTTACTTTATTTATTTATTTTTATTTTGTATATATTTTTATTTTTATTTTATTTTTAAGATTTTTAGTTCTTTTTGACTAGTTTGGTGTCTTAGAATTTTATTTCAGGTACCTTTGAGGTTGCTCCTGGCCGTCTAGCTCAACAAAATTCGTCTGCTGCAAAATACTTATGAGTTTCTTGCTTGTTTGTTATATATTGAACAATTTGGACAGGTTAGACGCTCATTACCCTAAATTGTGGATGTTGATACGAGGTACTAGTACTACTTTTCGAAGTGGGAAAATACTTAGTTGAGTTCTTTGAACTCTTCCGTTCCAATTTTAAGGGTAGGAGCAATTATTTATTTTTATTTTATTTTATTTTGTATATATGAAGTCTGTTTGCATGATTGATTCTAGCACCAATAGTGTTAATGATCCGTTAGAGGCTTGCTTGGCCTATTCTGGAGCCTACTACGATGAGGATAGGCATTTAGAAGAAGTTAATGCGTAGTTAGATTCTGCACCCGTTTTGGATTATGGAAAATGGCAACGTAAACCTGGTGATGATGTATGTGTTAATTTTGAGGAAACTGTATTTAACTTTCACGACTTAGAGATTATTTCTAGAACCCTAACTTCCAAAAGTTACCTAATTTAGGGTTAGAATTATGTTCTTCAAAAGTTTTGTTGAATTACTTTGCATCCAAATACCCAGAGGACTTGCATGTTCCTGACACTGTGCATGAACCAATCAATACTTCCCCAATCCCAATATTATCCCCATATTTTGTTCTTTACGCATTTCCAAGTGTAGTAAAAACTTGGTTTGGGGGTAATCCCTCGTTTTTGATAGTTTCAGTGTCTCCATGTTGCTACAATATAAGTGTGAAACTGTGATTTATATATATTTTATTTTGGGTTGATCCCGAAATTTTCAGGTTGTTATTGTATGGGGATTCTTTTTGTACATATCCAGTAGGTAGATTTTTATTTTCTTTTTAGACTTTTTTTTTTTAATCTTCAGTGTTCTTTGTTATTACTATCGTTTGATATGTGTTATAGAGAATACTGCTTTTCTTGCGTCAATCAGGTGAGACGTTCTAATCCCTTCTCTTCGATTTACATTTTTCTCTCTTATTTATATTTATTGCATACCATTCTAGGTTGCACGGTTTGAGACATTAAGGACAATGTTAAATTTAGGTTTGGGGGTAGAGATTCTGAAAATTGATGTCAATAAGAAACTCCAAAATTTAGAAACTTGTGAATTATTCAGGATGACACTAATCATTCTAGGTAGATGGAAACATAGCTCTTATCTATAGGAATTGGTGTGCCCATCTAAATGGTCTATTCATATCTGAATGCACTCAGGTGTTAGAAATAACATGATAATCATTGAACAAGCATATCTCGGAATCATCATAACCATATCACTTTCTGTTTTTATTTTTGCAATTTTATGTTTCTCTAAGTGATTTGGTGGGGCCCTTGTATTGCCATAAGGTCGTAGTTCGGATGCATTAGAGTTTTAATTTTGTTAAAAAAAAAATTGACACTTTGATAATAATATGTGTGTGTTCTTCCTGTCTCCGTCGCCTAAGCAAGCGTTGAATGCAGGATCCATGGGAACTATCATGTAATCTACTGAAAAGGAGCATGCGCTTAGATTCAAAAGATTTAATCATGTAGTCGGAAAAAAAAATTATGAATATAAATAATAATAATAAAGATAGGAGCATCCGAGCCGGAATGTATACTAATATTTTGGGAAACACCGTTCACCTTAGTCAACATATGCACCATTCATCACTTCTATATCCATCTTCTAATCTATCCTTGTGTTTGAATTTGATTGATTTCGAGCAATGTGAATTATATCCAGTTTTCGATGTTCAATGATTATTTGGGTAGAGTTCGCATTCTAATATGAATTTTAGTACGCTGAGTGCAAACTCGTGTACATCAATTGGATTCATACATGGTAATGATTCTTATAGTCGAAGAATTTAGTACGCCAACTAATCCTTAATCGTTTGCAAGTAGCTAAAATTTAGAGTAAAGGTTTTGTGGGTATACCTCTTGTAAACCCTCACGAGACTATAACTCGTCCGATGAGGACACCTATGGGTTTAAAGGCTTATTACATATGCTAAATGTAGTCGCGATTCCTGAGAAAGTGAGTTAGGATTTTTATTTTGTTTTTAGATTATTTTGCTCGAGGAATATGAAAATATAGGTTTGGGGGTATTTGATATGGGCATAATTTATACATATTTACCACTTAATCTATATTTGTTAGTGTTCAAGTTGATGCTAATTTTATTGTTTCTATCATTTTTAGGTAATAAACATAAAACCCGACGTTACAAATAAAATATTAAATGGGCACATTTTTAGTACTAAAAGTGTTAAATGGTCTTCGGACTATACAGTGGTGCAAATGCAGTTGAAAAATGAATTTACCAAGCAGCAAATTGGTTAGATATTTAAAGAAACGAGGAGAGTCAGGGAGTGGTCAGTGGAGAAGCTCGTGCTTCACAGAAAAGGGCAAAAAGTAAATGAAAAGGAAAGTAGATGTTGGATAGTGGAGTTGACTGAATGTGGGACAATGCTGTGGAGATAGAGAGCGCACGTGAGAGATGGAAGTGAAAATAGGGAGAGTAGGATCTGTTTAGACTTGTAAAACGTATAAAGGATTGATGGGGGACAGACGGTGAGAGATGAGTGGAAAGAGAAGTAATGATGAGAAGATGGAGGCATTGCTACTAGCTAGGTTCAAAGAGGATATAGAGTATAATAGAGGAAGGATACCTAGAGAGGCGGGGCTCTTTTCTTTTTGATTTCTTTTTAGGTTTTTGCTTTTGAGGTTTAGAAAGTAGGAGAGAGGCTTGTACGGTGGAGGGAGGTGGAAAGAAGGAGGGAGAGGTAGCTAGACCTAATGTTGGAAAGCTAGGGAGAGAAGGTGTGCAGCTGGAAGTGAGAAAGAAAGTAGGGGACAACACGTGAAGAAAGAAGGAAGAGCTGGAAACAGAAAAGGACAAAAAAACTAGAAGTTGAAGAGGCATAATGAGAAAGGGGAAAGCTAGCCAGGAAGTGAATCGGTGGTATCAAAATCCGATTTTCGCTCCAATATCATTGGTTTAATTTTCTTTCTTTCTTAATTATTTTTATGGGTTTTGAGAAACCCAACCCCATGTTTTACTGATTTTTGCAGCTATGGTTTATGTTGAAACAACTAAAAAGTTTTAGACCAATTAAATCGAATTATTTGGTACAGACTATTATGATTTGAATAAGATTAGTTCCATGGTTTTGTTTACTGATTTAATGATAAAATTAGTTGTTGCTTCACAGGTTTTGTATAATACAGTAACCTATGCGCAGAACTAATAGGATAGCAAATATATTTTCTACTTATTTGATATTTCATGCTTGGGTGAAATCCTTAGATGGGGTATGCTTAGAGTATCCAGGTATTATTTGTGAACCTATAATTAGTTTCGTATAATTTTCTCGCTAACACAATTAGATGGTGTATGCTTAGACTTAGAGTTTTTGATGCGCCATGCTTAGGGTGTCCTGGTGATATTTGCGACTCTAATATATCTAATAGGTGATGTCGATAGAACGAACAATAGATAAATATTTAGGAGTTATGTTTCACTTCAGTAATTAAATAGAAATAGTAGTGGATATTAAAAACTCTGGTTACGGACTCTCTCTTCTTAGTTGTTTTATTAGTTTAGTTTGTTTTATTATTTTATTTATCAATTTAAAAAATACAAAAATATTATTTTTGATTAGTTTAATTGAGATATTAATCGCAGTATTGTCCCCGCTCCCTGTGGGTTCGACCCGTACTTGTCGTTGTCTGCATTGTAGACACCGTACGATTGCGGTTTATTTATATAGGGTATTCTGAAATCCTATAAGATACTAATTAGGGTTTTAGTCTGGCGGTCTACGGCATGGTGCAGCAGTGCACCCACTAAAAGATAAACTCTGGAAAGATCGATAACAGTTGAGTAGAGGAGTGGTAAGTTAAGTAACTGACTATTCAACCTTAATTGAAGTGGAGAGCAGTTGTCAACACCTTCTTCACCTTCTCCACTTCACCACTACTCAACCATCGATAGTTTCTTTTATAAAAGAGGTCGAGTGGTTACAATATCTATGAAATAAATATATGTTCAATCTGTTGAACAAGATATACAAGTGGACAAGTCTGAAACACGACAACAAGTTTACAACAATCTAACATATAACAATTCAAGTCGATCAACCTTGATCATTCAATATTCTCACACAGAAGAACTTGTTCATAGATATTCACACCAACTACATCCAACAGAGTCTGATACTCTGACCTTATTCTTCTCTCGCTTCCCTCCCTAAGACCAACCCTTCTCCTCCTCATTTTGTGAGTGAAGCAAGACTGGAATGGCCGTTGCTTGGTTTAGGCCAGGATTGTACAGATTCATCTTTCGAATCTAAATAAAGTACTTCAAAAATATAAATGTTTAAGGATTGACGAATTATCACCTACTTACCCCCACTTTTCCTAAATTAGCCTTCAACTCGGTTTTCCCCACAAAAAACTACTTAATGCAATAACTCTTGAAAACATGGCTGATTTGAGAAAGAAACTTATCGTACGAACCGGGACTCAGAATAGCGTGATATGATCGTTTATTTAATCTATAAAATCTCAACAGAACGACATTGAGTGTCAAGAATAAATGGCAAGGTGGTTCATGATGTGGATTATGGGTAACGTATTCTTCCCTAACCAGAACGATATGGTCCATAGAAGCTGGCTAAGGGTATTTATGGATTTGAATATAGTCAACATTTACGATTGAGGTTCAACAATTTATGGTCGTATGTTACGGAGTTTGAGTAACGGGGTAACGCACAAGAAGGGTGGCCTCGAGTTCTTTTGGTATCTATTAATGGTAATATATTCATACCTATATTTAAATATTTTTTTATTGTTGTGTTGTATGACGTTAGTCGTCAATAATGTTTTTAAAATGTTTTGGTTGTGGAGCCTTGGTTTTGGGCGTATTTCAAATGTCTCTATCCAAACATAATTCATTTGGTGCCAGAAGATTTTTATCCATGGATGGATGGTTGGCTTATGATAATACACAAAGAATAAGAGGAAGAGGTCAACAAAAAGATATAGGTAGGCATTCAATTTCAATGGTTCGTAACCAAATAAACAACTACCCTATCTCAGAGAAAACATGGGATTCGTGGTAGGAAAGTTAATGGTGACTTGAGGAAGAGGTGTTACATGAAAAACAAATTTTTGAAGGTCGTAAAGTGTTTTATGATCCATTTTTCAAAAAACAAATTTTTGAAGGTCGTAAAGTGTTTTATGATCCATTTTGTAATTCCTCCATGTACTTGGGAGAACTGTGTCTTAGACAGGTACGTGGAATATGGTTAATACCAATAAATCAATCTGACACTATAATAGACATTAAGAACGACTATTTGTAAACCAACAATGCACTTTATTTCTTAAACTACGATGAGGTCGATCTTACCCATTACTCCGAGTTTTGGAGTCATAACTCGGTCAGAAGGTACTCATCGATTGTTGAACATCAAGGAAATAGAGATGTGTATTTTTCGCAAGGTTCTAATGCTTTTCTTCGCCATCCACCAGAGCGAGGCATTCTATATACACACAAGAGATGGTACCGACGGATCATCATTTATTCCCAACGCTAGAGCATCCGTACCTCAGAGTTGCCGACGATACCTCTAGGCCAACCAGGAGACTCATTGGACATGAGTACATGAGTTTAGTTGACAAACCTAAATATAATGTCAACTGGGGTACTCCTGTGAGTATCATTTTGTCTTATTAATACTTTCATGTTATCTTTATAACGATGTTTGTTGGCAAAAGATGAAATTAATCATTTTTTGTGTTTGCAGGAAATATGGTGTTGATACAGTAAGGAAATGGACCATGAAATTCCGATATGCCTGCACTGTCGTTGGACTATACAAAAGACTTACAAAATCGACTTCATCCAAGAGAATGTTTCCCATCCCATATACCTCATGTCAGACCGTATGAAGGACCTTATTAGGGTGGGTCGTCGTTGACTCAAAGGCAAAGTAGTGTTGATTGTGATTCTGGAGGATCGTCTCGTTCTTATGTACCAAACAGTCAAGACGAGCGTCTCTACCATCCTCAAGAGGAGTCTCAATATCCCCCTCAAAGCAAGACAACATATCAAGAACAGGGTCATGTATAACAAGAAGGACACCCAAGCCACCCATCATCTTCTTATGTTGTGGATGATGATCCTTTCTTGGGACAATATTAGGGTTGGGATCATATACGTTAGATAAAAATATTTTTTATTTTATTATTTTAGCTTTTTTGATTATGTAATTTAAAGACTTCAAACGAGTTAACGGTGTTACAATAGTTTTAAAGTAACGACTAGTTTTTTTGAATAACGTTTAATTTTACTGTTTAACGGATAGTTTTTGAATTAAAAAAAAATAGTTATTTCTTTATATAATGGATCTCATTATCCAAATAAAATTGTTCAAACATTGGATTTTATTTGAACGAAAAAAATATGCAGCAATTCACCAATGAAGAAGATGTTGGTCTTGTTCAAGCCTGGATATGCGTTACAGATGATGCAGCTTATACAGATCAACCACACAGCCGTTTTTGGGTCAATGTATTCGATACCTTTGTTGAACTAACGAGTATTGAAAAATCTAGAACAAAGAAAAATCTTCAAAATCGATTCAATATTATCAACGGGGAGGTAAAATTATTTATCCAATTCAGGTTGAAGTAAACATACGAAAATCCTAGGATGGCGTATGAAGAACGAGTGAGTATCTGAACATTACTACACAACACTTAGTCTTTCGTTTACGGTAAACATAGCTAACTTATTTATACTTGAAATTTTCGGAAATTCGCAGCTGCCTTAGAATATGTTGGACAGAGGGGCAAAACATTTACGCACGATGAATGATATGAACTCTCGAAGAACAATCTTGCACATATCCTGATGAATGAAGATTTGATGTAAGTCTTTTCTTTATGTACTCTTTATTCAGGTTGAAGTTAATAGGTGTACAATGTTTGTAATATGGTTAAAGTATAAGAAAATTAATAAAATCTTAATTCTAAGCGTAACTCACTTTCATAGGAACCACGGTTACACTTAGCATGTGCAACAAGCCTTTAAACCCCTAGGTGACCCTAGTGGATGAGTTTAGTCTCGTGAGGGTTTGCAGAAGATATAACCACAAAATTTAGACAAGCGGTTGCCTTAATCTTCCTCCTTCTGCGGGGGGGTCTCGAGGTGTAAGTTCCGGATTAATCTCCGGAAAGCCCTCCTTAATGATTAGGTAGCACTCATAAAATTTGAATTTTCTACCGGTTTTCGAAAGTAATGTGTCCTTCCAAGTTCCTCATGCACAAAGCAATATTTATCAACCAGTTTAGTAACTAAATGGAAGAACAATAATATAAGATATTATTAAAGCAAATTCATATTACTTACAATGATTTCAACTGTCATTTGAGGTGTTCTTGTTCTATAAAATCATTTGTGGATATCTACGTAGATTCTTACTTCCTTTTTAATCACACCAGCCCTTTTTTGTATAACCTGTTTAGTTCTTTGATGAACATTCGCAAAGGCTTGATTATATTTTTTGTACACCTCCTCCCAAAAGTCATCAGTCGTAACTAAGTGGGGTATAACACCAGGTTGAATGCAGAATTCACCCAAGATCTGGAGATTGCTACATCTTCTTCTACATAATGCATATCCATACTTATGAAGAAAACCTCTGAAACCTTTAGATGCAAAGAGAATTTTAGAGGAGATACAAAAGGAAAAATGTTTTTCGGATTTCGGTGTGTATTGTTTGGTGGATATCCTATTCAATTTATAATATTTTGATTTAAAATTAGTCGTTAGAAAATAGTCGCTAGAGAGCCGTTGTGTTGTATGATTCAATGAGATGTACATAAATTTTAAATTCAATTTTAGGGATGAGATAAAATAGAATTAAAATTATCGGAACTTGAATAATAAAGGGAAAAGAAAATACAACTGTTGTGTTGTATGATTCAATATTTACAAACAACAACTAGATTACAAGTCCACTATAATAAAAAAACTAAGAACTAACTCTCTTTCGTAGGAATCACAGTTACACTTAGCATGTGCAACAAGCCTTTAAACCCCAGGTGACCCTATTGGACGAGTTTAGTCTCGTGAGGGTTTATATAAGACGTACCCATAAAATCTAAATCGGAAGTTGCCTTAATCATCGGCAAAATAAAAACATAAACTAAATTATGAAATCAATTAAATTAAAACATTAAACTCTAACCTATTTAATAATTAAAATCTAACATCAACATCTTAAAACTGACAAATTATCATTAGGAGCTTGGTTTGTCAATGTCCAGGAGGAAAGCCTTGGTAGTATTGCTGATTTTGTGGTGGTGGTGGTGGTGGAGGAACTCCACGTGCCTGCATCTTTCCCAAAATTTCTGCCTGTTTCATTTCATAGTATAGCATTTGGGGCCAACGTTGAGAGATCCTTTTCCATTATATTTTTTTCCTCTATTTTCGCATTGAGAAGAATTTGCTCTTGTTGCGTTGATATCAAATTTTGAAAAAAGAATTGTTGTTGTTGTTGATGAGGTTCGTTCATATGTGTTTTTTTTTAATATTCAATAAGTTTAGAAACCGCGTCGCTAACGAGTGATTCTTGTGATGATGGTGTAGGGGATATTCTTGACTGAGAGACCATTTTCTTGGATATCGTCTTTTTAAGTTAATTCTTATGTTTGATGAACTTGGCTTGATGATGGGTTTTGGGGACTAGGGGATTGACTTGAATAATTTTTGGGTATTAGGGATTGGCTTGAATAAAAAATTTGGGTATTCGGGTATTAATGGGAAGCCAAATTATAAATACCGGTATCTTCTTCCATATTAGCGTCTTGATTTTGATCCTCTGTTATATTTTAAATGTCTTTCAGCAGCTGATATTCTAAATCACGACTGAAACTTTTGTGGGTTTCATTGTAATATTGAGTTTTCGCCATTAGATACTGCATTAATGTAAATGATGCATAAGTTAGTAGGAAAAGAAGATACATACAAAAACTAATTCAAACAATTGTTGCGAAACTAGTTTAGATAACTTACCCGGTGTTTTAGGGTAAAAAAAAATGTACGGTAAAATTGTACTTTCAAGTAGGTTCAAGAGATCAAGCTTGAATAGGACGAGCCTAAACCAAGAAATGGCCATTCACATCCTGCTTCTATCACAAAGATAGAGAATATTGGGTAGGTCTTAGGGGAGGGAAGCAAAAAATGTTGAGAAAATCTCAGTGTGATGAGTAATTGTAGTATGTAGAGAAGAATGGATTATGTCTGGGATGAATCTTTAATTCTGTATATCCTAGTTCTCTCCCTTGTTCTTGTTTTGAATAGATGAAGTCATTTACTTATATATGGAGGAGACACACTGATTTCTCGTTAGTGGTGGAAGTTACAAAAGAAGTGGAGGAGTAGCGATTATGGAGATTGTAGTGGAGTCATGTCCAAAAAATAGGGAGGACTTGTATGACCACTAATCCTCGTACTTTTAACTTCCCTGTACCCATCCCACGACTTGTTACCTTCTTGTTCGTGGATGTGTTGCCACAACGCACGATTGCCAAAGACCGCGATACCAATACCCCAATGAGAATCCCCCCATGTGTTGTATTTGATATCTCGTGGAAATAGTGGAGTCATGGACTACCACTTTTGATTAGGTCAAGCTAAGTCAATTCAATGACTTGCTAAGTAAGTGAGGCAAGTTGTGCAACTCACTGAATTGATAATAAGACTGATTAGTGTCAAGTCCGGTAAGTTTAGTGGTCATGTACTAACTTAGAAGTAACATGGCGTATTTCAATGACCAAATATTATCTTAGAAGTGACTTGGCATAAATCTGGAAGATGCTCGAAGCCAAGGTTGCATAAAGGTTCTTAAGGACCAGTCGTGGCGCATTTAAGAATGGGGTTTGATAGATAGCCACATAGGTATAGCACTAGCATTTGAAAGAGTGGCGTGTCCCTAAGGGACGTGGCCTAAATTAGGCTAGCGTAAAGTTAGCGCTTTGAACAAAGCTCCAAAAAGTGGCGCGTCCCTAAGGGACGCGACCTAAATTAGGTTAGCGTTTTTAACGTAAAGGATTGGCACGTCCCCAAGGGAGGTAGCCTAAGTTAGCTAGCGAGTTTGAGCGAAAAATAGTGACGCGACCTAGGTTGGTAGCGATGAGCGCTTAGGTATTGTGGCGTGTCCCTAGGTTGGTAGCGCTGAGCACTTAGGTATTTTGGCCAGTCCCTTAGGGACGCGACCTAAGTTAGTTAGTGCTTTTAGCGCTTAGGTGCAGGATGTCCCTTGAGGACGCGGCGTGAACTAGGTTTGGCGCTTTAAGTTGGCACTTAGCATGGCACGTCCCTTGGGGACGCAACATAGTAAGTTAGCACTTTTGTTGCTTGCGCTTGATTGTGGTGCATCTCTTGAGGACGCATCCTAGGTTTGGCTAGTGCTGGTGCTTTGGCCAGCACGAAGTGTTATGGCACATTCCTCGGGGGCATAACTTGGTGATAACATGGAGAAGCTAGGTCTAGCCTAGTGCTAAGGAACAACGTGTTATTTTAGAGGAATTGCTCTTTGATTGTGGCACACTCAAGAGGAACGACGCGTATTTTATGGCACATCCTTGAGCATAATGCTAGAGTGATATATTTTGTAAAGCTAGGACGACAGATGCGCATTCGAGACAAGTTCGAGGAATTCATGCGACTCGAGACTGGTTCAAATGACATAAATATTGTGAGTGTTTAAGAGGCTACAATATCAGTTTAGAATGCTTGTAGCACTAGAGAAGACATTGGATACAAAACAAACTCTAGGAATAACACTAGAGGAGACATTAATCTCTAGGAATAACACTAAAGAAGACTCAAGTTTCTTTATACTAGTGGGCAATCCATATAGGAGCTTGAGGCTTATTATGTAGAGATTATAGACTACAATATCAGTATAGAATGCATGTAGTTATTTATATAGACTGTATTCTGAATTCTTTTGCGGAATAAAGAGAAGTACAGTGTTTCACGTTTTGATGTTGTTTTAAAAGTATGCACACAAATATGTGTCGGTACTTCTAGCTTCCTACAACTAGGAAGAAGGGCAATTTTATAATTCTGACCCTTGTCAAAAAAATCACCATCTGCACCCGGTTAATTTCATCCAAGTCCGGATGATTTGTGTTAATATTAACAAGACATTCAGAAAATTTATCCACTTCAACCTTGATAATGCTAAATCTACTTCTAGTTAGAGTACGACTGTAAGGATTTCCACCAGAAGCGTGTACAAATTTTTGGATAACTTTCTCCCAAAACAAACCCATATCCAAAAAATAAGTTCCTTCTTTCTTTAGATTACAAAACGCAGTAACAAGATGCTTGTCTTCTATAAAAGAGTATTTCTTTCTCGGAATTTTTTCCGACGACATTTTTGTCCACAAAGGAGATGGAGAAAAAAATGAAAGAAAAAAACACTTTTGAGAAGATTATTTGAGGATATTTGAGTAGGAAATCAAGTTAAAAGAAATTGTTTGTGTGTGATTTGAGAAGAAAAAGAGGTTGCTATATATAGAGAAATTTTCTCAAAACTTTAAAAATATATCTGTTGGGATCTGAGGGTGGAGAACATAGAGCCGTTAATAGTAATGGATGGCCAAGATCAGGTGTGAGAGAGGTGTAAGGAAAAAAAGGTCAAACAAATATAACCACTGAGACGGATACTAAGTATCCATCAATATTGTGAAAAAAATGAGTATCCGTCCAACGTCAGAGACGGATATTTGGTATCCGTAAAGTAGCTTCTTTGACGGATACTGGGTATCTGTCCTCAATTTCTTAGTTATAACTAGCATCAATGTGTATGTTTTGCTAGCGTAGCTAAAGCTTTGAGCCACATTATAGCTAAGAAATGACCCATTATATTTAGCCTTAGCTATGATATGGCTAAAGCGAAGAGAAAAAACTCCCCATTGTGTTTCGCCTTAGAGACATAGAGGGCACACTATTCCATTAAAATTACGCCCAGTACTCTTTGCTGCATAAAACTGAATAATCAAGTGCAAAAGATTCAATTTCCTAAATAAAATAGTTAAGCTCTAAAGCAGTCGTAAGATGGATGGCATAATTAAATTTATAGTAGACACGGCTATGAATACTCTTTTATATTTGATAAATATCCATATTTATTCCTAAACATAGTGTATGGGAATGTCTAATGAATTTTTCAATTAGCACCGTGTCTAATCATCTAACTAATGGAATTATAAAATTGCACCACGCGTCCAATCCGTTTATACACGGGTTCAAGGTCCACCTAAAAATAACAAATGGATTAGATCGTTTTGGTGGATTGGACTCCAAATGCTCATCCCTAGTGGGAGGGGCATGACATACTATCCGTAAGCATTTATATTCATGTGACAAACTTAGATTTAGTACCGAAAAAATGGATATTTTTACCATCATCCCTTATATTCGGCGTTATATTTTTCGAAAAGTTAGGAGAGAGAAAATTCATTTTGGCCTCTTCTTTACTCAGTTGTAAATTTATTTTCAAATTAATAAAGGATAATTTTTTGGATATCTTTTTTTATTGATAAAAATACATATTTATCAAAGAAGGGGTACACAAAAAATTGTATTACCGAAGATTGCAAAGATAACTCACTTGAAACAAAATCAAGCAAGAAGAGAGAAAAAACAATTGAAAAGACGATGGTACCGAGTATTCCGCTAATTCTTTTGTAATAACTCTTATCAGACAAATTTTTTAAAATTTTATTGAACTTAAATGACTAAAGATTATCTAGACAGGATGATCTTTGATTTAATCTTCATTCCAACCAAGGAATAGATTAATGGATCACTCCAAGATATTTGATTAACCTACGAGTGTAATTATTTTAATTATAAAAACAATTATTACACGGAAGTAAAGTAAAAAACACAAACACATAAGATTTTGTTAACGAGGAAAACTGCTTGGCATAAAAATTACAGTACCTAGTCAAGTTTTAAATACTCTCAGAATTAAGCCGCTCACAGATGCATACTCGCAACCTCGTGTAGTTGAGACCAAATAAACTACCGCTAGTAACTCTGTTTTTTCAGTATCCCTGCGCCTATAACTAATCTGGCTAACGCACGTGAATCACCTAATAGAATCCATTGCCAAGTGTTGATTTAACTATGTAAATATTTCTACAACCCAATTCCTTTAGGACGTCTTATGAACAGCACGAAATCCAACTGTTTGCTAACCACTCAAATCCAATCACAAATACCAAAATTATTTTATGATTAATTAAGAATCAAGGATCTTTTGTTAGATCTTTGATCCACTGATTTACCAAATCCAAAACTCCTTGGTTAAAGATCAATCAAGATCACGATTACCAAAATAATAAATCTTGATCCACAAGTTAAGTTTGCAAAGAAAATAACTTGTCGATATTACAAGCTTTACGTTAATCAAAGATAAACAACTTGTTTGTCCCAGACAATCAAGTCAAACAGATAATCACGCCAAGATCAAAAAAAAAAAAACATCAATTCTTCAAAGTCTTTAATCTTCTTAATCTTAATCTTCAATAGTAACAACCTGCACTTGATTCCACCAATGATTTTTCTCACAGAACGAAGTCTATTAACGTTGGAAAATCAATAACTTTATCCCGTAGATCTAGAATTACCTAGATCTGCCCTAGTCAAATCTTTAAAGTCTTGAGTTGTCTTATATCAGAAGAGAATGACAGTAGAATATACAAGAATTTATTTAGAAGATAACTATGATGTTAGTTCAACGACAAGTAATAAACAACAAAAACTAAAGTGAGATTCCTAGTTTCTCACTAATGGTACTATTAGAGCTTCTTGATCCCAAAAAAGATTTAAATTAGCGTTTTCATCAAGAACCAAATAAGACTTACTCATTGTGTTAAAACAACTATCACACAACAAATGTGTGAACTGGGATGAGTTTGTAAAAATACAAGCTCCATTATTTATAGTGTTATGACCAAGGTTTATTTGGAAAATAAGAAAAACAATTTCAAAAATTCTCAAAGATATGCAATTTCCGAAATTGATATATTCTTAACATTTTTTCGATTATAGTAGCACACAATATTTTAATAAAATCTTTAGGATATATTCCAAATAATATATGAGAAATCCTACTAGTATGATATTTAATATATCTAGTACAAATCCATGTATTTTTCTAAATTTGAAAGCTAGTTATGTGCAATCTTCTGGGAAAGGAAGACACATCAATATCGATTTAAAACTTGGATTTGAAAATATCACTCGATGTATTAATTAGGATCTAGCCTTGAGTATCAAAAGGAATAAATAAGAGCAATAATATATTTGAGTTAAAGACGTGTTCAATATGTCCTGACATAGAACTTTTCATTCAACTTGCTCATCTTTGAAATCTTACAGATATAGAATGTAAGATAGAACTTTTGAATTTTTGCAAGTTGCGATCGGTCCTGAATCCTACTAGAAATAGAAACTTAATTCTAGTTTAAACAAACTTTAAACCATGCCAATGAAAAAAACTTTTCTATCATGAATTCAAAGTCCGGATTCACCACCAGATACATATATCTAGTTTCCCAAAATTTCAACATTAATCAATGACAAGAGTCATATTAGTGTTATGTCGAAACTACAAAATTTTAGTAAACTATACTACGTAACTCAATACAATAAGTTATAAAAACAATCATTGTATATCATTCCTTTTGACACTTAAATCATAAGATCAAGTCATCTAAACAACTAAAGCCATGTAAAAAAAACTTCGCATGTTATGTTTCAATAAATATGACTGTAAGAACTTGATAATGGAAAAATTCAAAGTCAATAGCTACTAACCTCAATCTAAAGGATGATGTCTTCGTTTTGTCTTCAATACACCTTCAGATCTTCAATGAGTAACTAGAGATTGTCTTAATATTTCTATATCCTAAGTCTAACCTATAGAAGTTGAATTAGTAAGCAATCAAAGCGACCGAGTTTCAGAACTAAACTTGACAACCATACTTATCATACCAACGCTTGGTGCGTTCAACCGAGCAGTGCGTTAACAACAACAATTATATATAGTGGTTGAAAGTAAAAGGTTTTCCAACACACCATTACATCCTGAAAAATATATATAATCTGAAAATATTTTTTTAAAAAAATAGAGCCCAAGGGCCAAGAGTAGATCGAGTATTTAACCACGTTAAGTACTTGATGAGTTGTTTTTGATTTTCCGCCAAAATCCCCAGAGTTCATTTCATTTTAAATCAAAATTTAAGTATTTTATTGGACATTCTTATTGACTCAAAATTTATCTAGTAAACCTAAAACTCCATCGATTATTCTTACGACAAAATAACTTTGATACAGAGAAGAAAATAGAGTAATGCATTAATATACGATATAACAGTCTTACAAAAACTGTGATTGATTCAAAGTAGTTCCGAAGTTGTATGATTTCAGTTTCATAACCTTCTTCAAAGGTGATAGACACAATTTTGTGTCTGATTTGATCTCAATTCTCTAATTTGTTAGTGTTTATTTCTGTATTAATATTGTCATTTTATTGTGTTTGTAGGTATTTTCGGAGGAATAAATAATCGTGGGAAAATTGGCTAAAAAGTGTTAAAAGCACCCTCGGAATTGATAAAGGAACCCTAGGAAAATTGATAAAAGCACACAAGGAATTTTGTTAAAGGCACCCACTCTCTTATTTCAAATTCAAAATCTTAGCGGGAACCTTCTCACCTTATCTGCGTGAAGTGGGTAACTATATTTGAGGAGATTCTGACGAGAATTAAAGAAGGGTTTATCTTGTTACCTAATAAAGAGGAGTGTACAATATGGAAACACGTAAAAATCATAAAGAATCCATCCAGAAAAGTTAGTTGTTGCAGATTAAAATGGAAAGATTATTATCGGCTTTTATTGAGAAGATATTCTCTCGGGTTATGGCAAGGAAACAAGGCAACAACAAAGAAACATCATTGAATCTCGTAACTTAATCAAAAAATAAAATCAAACAGCATCGCCGAGTTTATGATGAAAAATCAGATCGCGATTCTCTTCATTGCTACCGAGAATAATTCTCTTTGAATAGAAGATTTGGAAGATATATGATGAGCTGTGAGGGTTCTATTATAAATTAAGAGTCGATTGAAGTGTTTAGGGGGGTTGGCTTGGCCAGAAACGAATAAATAAAAAACCCAGAAAAATCTGATGCTGGTCAGGTCACGAAGAAGGGGAAGAACATAAGGCAGTTATAAACTGTCGCCGAAAACCGTTATAAATTCTTTTGTGATTAACGGCTACAACGACGTTTTATGCTACAGTTCCAGCGACAATCCGAGCTTAAACTACACATAATTATTGTGTTTAATTCTAATTTGCCTGGAAAGTGTCGTTTAATCAATAAATAATTATAATCAATCAGCCACACAATTGGTCAGTTCTTTCTTGTATTTTTCTTCTTCTCAAGCACTTTTGAGCTATGTACCTATCTTTTGAGAGTGTTTTGAGCATGACGAGTTAAACCCCAACACTGGGACAACGGAGGAAGCCAATTTTCACAATTGAATGGTAACTATGTTTGATTCTTTAGACTTTTTGCATTGAGTTTAATTGAATTATGATTTCTACTAATTAATTGTGATTTTGTTTGATAGTGTATGCTTAGACTTGGAGCTTTTGATGCACCATGCTTATGATTTACTATTAATGTTTTAGAAATAAACCTTTTGCAAAGAAGTATAGTCAATAAAAGAGCTATAATCATTAAGAATCAAAATAGTTATCATTTGATTATGATCGATGGTGAAATCTTGAGTCCCAGTTTCTCGTAATATTATTATCATCTTTTGTATATATTTGCTAGATTAAAATTAGAATTAGGTATAAAAATCAATCTTAATAAGTCGAGTGAACGAACTATTTTTACCACTTCTACAACCATATCAATTTTTGGCGCCGCCGACGCAGACTTGTTTTTAGGTTAGGGTTTTAGATTTATTTAGGTTTAGTTTTTTTTTATTACGTTTTTTTTTTCTTTGTTATATTTTATTTGGTTATTTTTCTTAGCTTTGATGTGAAGGTGATCTTTTACATTAATTGTGAAAATTTCCTACCAAAAAAAGGTAAATAATAAAACCCAATTTTTTTTAATGCTTGGATTTTTCATTATTTATTTTTAGAAACAATTTGTATATATTTTAGATTTTTTTTATTTTGTATATAAAAAAACACGTGCACACACATCATTTGCATCGTCCGGTACCAATTGTGGAATAGTACATTGAACCCTCTGGGCGTTATTGATGCGTCGGAAAACCGACTTTGTTTACCGCAAGCGCACAATATCGAAAGATGTAGACAATAGCAAATATGGTTCGTTCCCACGAGGAGTGCGTATTAATTATACTAATTAATTCAAGTAACTTTCAGGTCAAAAGATGTTTTTCCGATTTTTATAAAGAATTAAACTAATGAGAAAATTAAAACTATTTAATAAAGATTGAAATCAATAATAGAAAAACGTTAAGGTTTCGGGAATCCGTTGTAGATTAGGGTTTACTTGCGTTCATCACAAAGGGTATCGATTTTACTCGTGCAAAATAGCAAATCTAGCTACTAATACACGGAAGATATTTCGTTTAAGAATCGAAAAAAAGAATTTTCAAAAAGAATTGTTTGTTCTCAACCTAAGGTAGAATTTCGAAGTACTAAGTATACGTGACATAAATAGCCAAAGAATATTCATAAATCGATTTAAAACAAGGTGTCAACAAGTTCCTCTACTAATCAAACAATGAACTATATGTGGCATTAAACATGAAAAATCATCAAGAAAGTAAAACACTGAAAGAGAGACAAAACATTAACATTAAGATTTAATAGTTGAAAACCCTAGTTTTGAAACACAAGAAAATTAATACTACAAGTTCATCCTTTCACCCCTAACAAAGATATTTAGCTAGACATGGATTTCTTAAAAGCCATTAAAAATTGATTAAGAAAATATTTTATCTGCGACAAGTTCTATCTGAAATTTGTATCTAGGTTCCCCTTTATATAGGCTTTGGTAACCTCCTCTTGATCCTTATCCAACTAGGAAACCTAATCTCATTAAACTCTTCCACTTCCTTTTGATCCTTATCCAATTAGGAGACTTAACCTCCTCAAAAGCCAACAAAAACCCTAATCTTTACGTCAAAGGCGAGCCCAAAACGCTTCCCTTATTTCTCTTCCCGTGCAGGCCCAATAAGGCCCAACAAATATCAAATCCAAGTTGGTTTCACGGTTTTGCTCATAACTTCTTCATACGAACTCGGAATGACCTCATTCTTTTTGTGTTTCTTCGCCTTTCAATTCTATACAGGATGGCGTCAAGAAATCCTGTATTTGGACAAGTTCCATCTGATCTTGAGACTTTATTCCTTTGCATCACTTCTTTCCTTGCACAATTAAGTGTTAATTCAGTTCTTCTGGAAGATTCCACCTAATAAAAGATAAATAAACAAAAACAAACGTAATATAAAATAATTCACATGAAATCTAGCAAATAATTGCATGAAATTGACACTCAAAATATGTAAAATATGCACTTATCAAATTTTCCTACACTTACTTTTGCTAGTCCTCGAGCAAACTACAATTCTAAACTAACCTAAACTACAACAACTCCCTTTCGCTGAGGACAAGGTTGCACTTAGCATGTGTAACAATCATTTAAACCCCTAGGTGTCCCTAGTTGACGAGTTATAGTCTCATGAGGGTTTACTAGAGATTTACCCATAGAACCTACTCCAACTTTCAAAAATTCCAAAATCGTAAGCATCCAAAGTGCTAAGAGGACATAAAGTTTTTGCACACTAATAATAAGAAGTTAGATGTATCAAAGAACATTATTCTCATGCTTAACTCTTGAGTTAGGAGAAAACCACCATATGAGAATCCAGGTTCGATAGCGACCGAATGTTTCTGCCTCACCAATAGGGTTTTATGAATTTGACACTCAAAAGACGCACTTTATGGTTCTCATATGTGCAGGAAGGAATGAAGATAAAAATCTTGCAGACATCGAATGGTGGGAAGGGAAAACCTTCCGAATTATATCTGAATATCCCAAAGAAATGTGGGAAGAATAATACTTGAATGGTAACTGTATTTGATTCTTTAGACTTTTTGTATTGATTTTAATTGAATTATGATTTCTACTAATTAGTTGTGTTTTTGTTTGATGGTGTACGCTTAGACTTGGAGCTTTTGATGCACCATGCTTATGATTTACAATTAATGTTTTAGAAATCTACCTTTGGCAAAGAAATATTAGTCAATAAAATAGCTATAATCATTAAGAATCAAAATAGTTACCACTTGATTATGATCGATGGTGGAATCTTGAGTCCCAGTTTCTCGTAATATTATTATCATCTTTTGTATATATTTTCTAGATTAAAATTAGAATTAGGTCTAAAAATCAATCTTAATAAGTCCGAGTGAACGAACTATTTTTACCATACAACCATATCAATTTTTGGCGCCAGCGACGCGTACTTGTTTTTAGGTTAGGGTTTTAGATTTTTTTTAGGTTTAGTTTTTATTTATTACGGATTTTTTTTTTGATTTTTTTCCCTTTGTTAGATTTTATTTGGGTATTTTCTTAGCTTTGATGTGCAGGTGATCTTTTACATTAATTGTGGAAATTGCCTACCAAAAAAAGGTAAATAATAAAACCCAATTTCTTTTAATGCTTGGATTTTTTATTATTTATTTTTAGAAACAATTTGTATATATTTTAGATTTTTTTTTATTTTGTATATAAAAAAACGTGCATACACATCATTTGCATCGTCCGATACCAATTATTAGAAAAACATGTAGAATAGTACACTGAACCCTCTGGGCATTATCAGTCGAAATTCCGCAAGACTTAGCCTTGTACCTTTGAACAGTCTTTGACTGTAGGTATATTTTGCTAAGGTAACCTGAGCTTACCTATTCTAGTCGACCTTGCATGTGGGAATGTGGGAACATATAAATTTCAAATGTGTCAGATATTAAATATTGGAGCTAATCCTAATCATTTTAGAAAATTTGAATCGACACATTTTCTTTTGAATGACCACCACTCTTATATACTTCATTATGGTCAACTGTAGAAGTCAAATCCGATTGACTTTATAGGTCCACAATTATTTCGATTATTGTTATATGATTTGTAAATTGTGACTAATTCTTTCTTGGTCTGGATGAAGACTTTAAACTTAACGCTCTATGGGAGGCAACCCATATGATTTTGGTACAAGGTGCTTTGTAATATCTTTCCATATCTTTTTTACTTTGTTCATCATTTCTCTTTGTTCATGCTTGCATTCATTTATCTTTAGAACATCGAGGACTATGTTCAATTTAAGTTTGGGGGTAAGGGAGAAATTTTTTAAAATTCTAGTTGTACCAAAAACTCCAAAATCTAGAAATTTGTGAACAATTCAGGATGACACTAACCATTCTGGGTAGATGGAAACAAAATTCTTTTTGTATAGGAATTGGCATGCCCAGAAAAATGGATTATTCATATTCGAATGTGTAACTCAGGTGTTAGAAATAACATGATAATTATTGAACAAGCATATCTCGGCATCATCATAACCATATCACTTTCTGTTTTTATTTTTGTAATATTCTCTAAGTGATTTGGTGGGGCACTAGTATCGCCTTGTTGTCGCTGTTGGGATGAAGTAGAGTGTTTGAGATCAAGCCCCTTTATTTTCATTGAACTTGACCAATGATAAAAAAAAATGACATTTGGATAGCAATATGTGTGTGTTCTCCCTGTCTCCGTCACCTAAGCAAGAGTGGAACACATGATCCATAGGATCTATCATGTAAGTTGCTGAAAAGGAGCATGCGCTTGGATTCAAATGATCCAATCATGTTGTAAATACATTCAATAATATATATAATTTTTATTTTCAATAAATTGACCGCTGGGGACCTTGTATATACCAGCTGAGTTGATATTAGTATTAGGATCCAGACCAGTGGGAGCGTATCTCAATCCATTAGGATTCATCCTGACATTGACTTTTGTATAGATATTCTAGGAAACATCGTTCACCTTAGTCAACATATGCACACTTTGTTAATTTTATTTCCATCTTCTAATATATCCATGTGTTTTAATTTGATTGATCTCGAGCAACGTGAATGTTGGCAATTCAAAGATTATCTGAGTAGAGTTTTGCATTCTTATATGAATTTTAGTACGCTGAGTGCAAATTCATGTACAACAATTGGATCCATGCAGGGTAATAATTTTTATAGCCAAAGAATTTAGTACGCCAACTAAATAGCTTGTTTAGTGTCTATCCCCAATCGTTCACACATAACTAGGGTTTGGAGAAAAGGTTTTGTGGATATATCTCTTGTAAATCCTCACGAGACAAAACTCGTTTACTAAGGCCACTTAGAGGTTTCAAGGCTTGTTACACATGCTAAGTATAGTCGTGATTCCTGCGAAAGTGAGTTAGGATTTTTTTATTTGTAGATTAGATTTGCTCGAGGACTAGCAAATAATAAATTTGAGGGTATTTGATAGACACAATTTTGTGTCTTATTGAATCTCATATTTACATTACTATTACTCAATTTATGTATTAATAATGTTATTATATTGTGTTTGTAGGTATTTGTGGAAGAATAAATAATCGTGGAAAAATTAGCTAACATGTGTTAAAAGCACCCTCAAAAAGTGTTAAAGGCACCATATTATTGGATAAAGGCACCCACCTTTAAATTCAAACCATTTTTTTTTGCGGGACTTAAATTCTTTCGGTTGTGAGAATTTTTTAAGCTTTTGATCGAGATTTTATTTGGACAGATAAAAGAATTTTCATGAAAAAATATTTTCTTGCCTGATTACCAAGAAATTGTATACGGTTGGAAACTCAAACAAGATCTCGTGAGATATTTTCTCACGCGTGAATATTTGTTCTGTTTCCTAAAACAAAACGAAAATAAAACAATTAGTTGTGCTTAAAAAAAGGGAAGAAATTTTTTCGAATTTGATTTAAAGGTAAAGAAATATTCCCTGGATCATATCTTGGGTTTGATTCGGCAATATCATCGAGTATATCCTTCTTGAGAAGGATAAAATATCAAAATTTGATTCTCGAAAAGAAAAATGGAAATAATGATGTTGATTTTATTCTGACGATTCTGTGAAAGGCTAATTTGGTTAACCAAAACTATAATAAAGGAAACCGAATGATCGAGTTGGGTCGTGGAGTGGAAGAAAATCATTCCGAGAAGATATTCTCATCAAAACAAAGATCTGTGGGAGTCATGGTGAAGATTTTTGGAGAAGATTCGATTGATAGGTGTTGTAGTATAAATAATAGAGTCGAGGGAAGCATTGTGGAGGCTGGCTCTCCCAGATCAAGAAGAAAAATAAATTCAGTTTGGTTCTGGGAGTTCTGGCCGAGAAGAAGAAGAAGAAACGACATATACAAACTGTCATTAAAAACATTGGTTTTACCTTCAAAATCAAAAGCTTTGGTGACAGTTTCTGCTACAGTCCCTACAACAGTTTACGAGTTTAATACATAATGAAATTGTTCTTGTTTTAAAGCTCACAAAAGGAGTCGTCTAATCACCAAATCATTCTAATCTTTCTGTGACGCATTGGGTCAGTTCTTCTTTGTAATTTCTTATATAATTATGAATAAAAAGACTTCTTCTAGATTTTCTTCTACTCTTTTTGCCATGAATAGCTAGAACCCTCACCTAGGATTAGAGAGGAAGTCCTTTTATGTTTGCTAGCATGTTATAATTATTTTCTATAATGATTCTCTTGGCCTTATATTCTTGATTTATAATGATAATAATTTCTTCATGAGTCCGATAATGTTTAAGAAAGCGATATATTTTCTTTGTTAGAGACCAACATTTTATAGTGAAAACAATTGTTAATCCTTTGAGAATTTCATTTATTTTAACCACTTTATCCTCTGAGACGCATATAATTGTCCTCGGTCGTCTTGTGCAATATTTTGAGAAAATTATAAAAAGTTGTTATAATCATCTAGTACACATAGTAGTGATGAAATCTCGACATCCTAGGTTTTCTTTCATTCGTATATCATATTTAGTACTTTAAGCATTTTTAACTATAGAATAAAATCACCAAATCAATTTTTCATTAGCATATAAGTTAATTAAAAACTTGAAATTGCGATTCGAAAATCCCTATGGAACGAACCGTACTTGCATATTGTCTCATCGACAGACATGCACTTACGGCATATTTAAATCACATCAACAACCCCTCTATCACTATCATTTTTTCTTTTTCTTCTCAAGATTAACATGATTAGCAAGAACAACAGTTGATAATATTTGAATGAAGTATCATTTATATTCGAAGGATTTTGATTAAATCATGGAAGTTTTTCTCTAAATAGGTACAAATATATGATCTATTTTTTGTTTTGAGTTTGGGTTAGTATTGTTGTTTATACCTAATTTTTTGTTGGATAATTGATTTTTAGTTTTTGGTTCTTACTTTTTTATATTATTTTTTAGGTTATTATTTTTAAGCATCCCGTTTGTATTCTTTTATAGGAAATCATATATGTTGGATCTGTTATTATTTGAAGAGAGAAGACGGTATGCATATGTTGATGGGAGTTAAGGAAAAATAGTTTTCAGAAATAGTGTAACACAGTGGATGTGGTATCATTTGAAAGTAAGAATTGTTTGACTTGTGTCAATTAGCTAGATCTGATTTTGGGGATGGAAGCTTGAAAGTTACAGTGGAACTAATTAGCTAGATCTGATTTTGGGGATGGAAGCTTGAAAGTTACAGTGGAACTAGGGGACTTAATTAGTGATTTAATTTAGTGTTGTTTTGTCTAAACTTTGTTTGATAAACTTTGTTCCTTTAGAAACTTAAAAGTTAGAGTCTTAATTGCAGTTTGAATTGTTGAATGTGTATAAAAATTGTGGGTTGAACTTGAATGTGTTGCTAGAAAATGAATGAATCTTGATATTTTACTGATTTTACTTTTTATTTTTTTATTCACAATTTTTCCATCGGTAAAAACCGGTGAGAACCGTCAGAAAATCGGGCCGACTCGGGACGGTTTAACACCAAACTGAAGTTTGGTCGGTTCGGTTACGGTTTATATTTAATAAATCGAGGACTGGTCGGTTTGGCCTACGGTTTAGGCAAAAAACCGGCCCGACCGACCGATGTGCAGCCCTAACCATAACTAGCAATATTGAAATACATGGGCATAACTAAGTTTGAAAACCTTATAAAAAATAAAGTGATCCAAGGAGGGCTGTCAGTGGGTCTGATTCCTCCTGGGTACCACAGGACCCGGAATCGGATCTAATTTAAAAAGACGGATCCGGGTCATAACGGCCCAGGTCCTGTTCCTAATTTAGTGGACCCGGAACCGGATCCGATTGAAAACCTAATACCCATCGGGTCCGGGTATTTAACGGGTCTTCTAAAATCAACTATAAATTTTTAAAAAATTCTTTATATTGGCTTGAATCGAATAATTTTTCATATAAAGTTATTATTACATCTATGTAAATGTTCTAATTAAAGATTAAATCTAGGAAAATAAATGAAAAATGAAAAAAAATTCAAGCAAAACTAGACGAAGACTTTAAATTTTGGATAAAATTAACAAACAAATGACAAATATTCGGGTACCAGATACCGGTGGACACCAGTCGGATAGTACCCGTTAGGACCCGTTAAGATTTCGGGTCCAATCAGGTAATACCTGTCGGGTCCTAAATTACTAATGACTCCAATTTTAGAACCCGGATCTTATTTACCCGATTCCGATTCCGAGTCCAGATAATGGGTACCCATTGACAGCCCTAGATCCAAGGCTTTAAATACAAGATTTTAGATTTCCCATGTAATGTGGGATTATATAACCGCGACTTGATCAATTCAATCAGCTTCCACAATGACGTGTTTCTGATCTTGAGCTTTTTTTCTTTTATGCTTAATTAATTATAAGTTAAATATGTATATTTTTTTTATTCATGTAAATTGCAATTATCTACTATATAATCTATACTAGTACTACAAGTAAAACCGGTTTAAGCGACCAAAATCTTAGCAAGAGCCCAGAATTTTAGTCGCTTTAAGGGTTTAAGCATCCAAAGTTGCAACTGCCAGATAGTTTGACGGCTATAAACTTGTGTCCACTTATATTTAGTCACGAAAAAATGTGTTTAATCGTTAGATCCTTTTTTTCAAGTAATTTATAACAGTTAAAAAAGTGATCATGTATCTATGCACTTTGAGGCACAGACTCGTAGCAACAGAAAATGAATTGGTTGCTCAAAATGTTAGCAAGAGCCCAATATTTTAGTCGTTTTAAAAGTTTAAGCTACAAAACTTGCAACTGCCGAATAGTTTGGCTGCTATAAAGTTGTGTCAACTAATTTTAGAGCAGTTGACAATTGAATCCAATTTTACCATTATTTTTGTATCCGTAATTGTGCAAAAATAAGGCCCAGTTTAGCCATGGCCAGTTATGTTTGATCGTTAGATCCTTTTTTTCAAGTAATCTATAACAGCTAAAAAAGTGTTTGTGTAGCTATTCACTTTGAGGCACAGACTCATAGCAATAGAAAATAAATTGATTGCTTAAACCTCTATCAACAACTAAGGTGGTGTTTGTTTTTTTTCACTATATAGTGATTATCACTTTAAAGTGCTTGCACTTTCAAATGTTATTTTGAAGTGCTGTGTGTTTGTTTTCTAGGCACTTTAAAATGCTATTTTGAAGTGCTATGTGTTTGTTTTTTCACTTTAAAGTGCTTTTTATGTTACAACTGTCTATTTTACCCTTAGATATGTTTCTTCCATTTTAATGATAAAATTCATCATCATTCCTCATGATAAAAACATAATAATGTCAACAAATCCAAAACTACCAAACAAAAGTTTAAATTCACGACAAACATAAACACAAGAACCTTAATTGTTGTTAAGAGTAACTAGTTTGTTGGCAATTTCCTCACGAAGCTGGACCATTGCAAATTGATCTTGAGGCCTAAATGTTTCGGAAGGAAGCATTGGATCTTCGTTGTCGTTAACCACAAAATCATCATCTTCATATTGCGAAAACAACTCATCATTAAGAGAATACCGACGAAGATAGTTATGAACCGTCATACATGCAATTACTATATGTGTCTGAGTATGCAAGCTATAAGATGGCATTCTTTCTAATATTTTAAATCTATTCTTCAATACACCAAAAGTCCTTTCGATCACGTTCCGTAATCGAGCATGAACACGATTGAATGCTTCCTCTTTACTAAGCGCGGGACCGAATCTCCAACTTGACAACCAATATCTTTGACCCCGATAAGGAGCCATAAAACCCCTCGTGTGCGAGTAAGCAAGATTACATAAATAATATTTATCTACAACAAAGAAGCAAGACAAATAAAACATGACCAATACACTAGTTATAATTATTCATTAATTAGATATGAATAAGAAATTTTAAATAAAATTAATATAAATTACCTGGAGGAGGAAGTGGAAACTTAAATGCCGGGTTACGAATACTTTCACATAGCACTCTGGAAATCGTGAGTTACACCTTCCCACCCAGCTACCACATATAAGAATTTCATATCGAAATCACATATAGCCATGACATTTTGAAAACATTCTTTCCCACCTCTTCCTCGGTATGAAATTCTTTTTTATGGTGGAACGATTGCATGGATTAGGGTACCATCTAATGCTCCAATGGCTCCTTCAAATGGTCCTTCCCGAAGGCGTTGATGAGTTCGAATTGGTGGCATAAGTTTGTCAAATGCTGGCGGGACTATCATTTCTTTAGAGAATTTCAACATCGCTTTCAACACTTCGTGAAAATACTTACTAATATTTTGCCCGGAATGTTGAAACCGAATTTTTAATCATTCGGTTTGATTCAACATGACCAATTGTCATCAAAAACATTGCAACCTTCTCTTCAACATCTAAATGCTTGCTATCAGTAAGAAATCCATTCTCTCTGAAATATGAGCATAATTGAGTAAAGACATGAGTGTCCATTCTAAGTAGATCATACATTACAATAGGTGCTCCTTTCAGCAACTCGTCCATGTAAGCTTTACACTAAGAGACGAGACACATATCTTTTTTCGAGTACCATTACTTCCTTCAGATTCTTTAAGCCATAAAAGAGATTCCATTGCCATAAGCATAAACTTTTCTTGTTCCTTGTACAAGTATATGAATAGTTCCCTGATTGAGTTCACCATCTACAATATAGAAATAAAACATTATAACATAACAAATTTAACTTAGAGATATATAAAACGAGCATATATCAAACACACATAAAAGAGGATAATCATCATTCATCATAAACAAGAACTAAACATGAAAAATAATTCAAACTCATGGAAAAAAGAGTATCACCATTCATCCAAAACAAGCATTACACAAGTTTTAATCCAAATTAAACAAAGTACCAACATGATCTAACCAAAATAAAATTTTGTTTATTAGTCTTGACTTCAAAATATAGTGTCAAAAAGATTTAACAAAAAAAAGTGTGTAAGCATAATACTATATCAATATCAAGCATCTGCAAGGCTACGAACATATGCTGCTTTCATCTCGATGTATTTTAGCATTGCAAAACCCTTACGATAATCACTACTAGATACCATCTTGCTCCATGCTCGACCGACAATAGTTCTATTTATGCCAATTTATGGCATATCAAGCATTGCTTCTAACAATTGAAGACATTCAACTCCAGAGTAAGCTCATGTTTCCTCCTCTTCAACTTTCTTCCTAAAGTAATATAAACCTTCCTTGTTGTGCTCCAAATTCTCCTTCAACATTCCAAAAAGCTCACTATATTCCCCACTTTTTCTTTTTCTTTTCTCATAAGAATTGGCACTTATGTTTGAGGGATTCTTAGTTGCAGAACTCTCCTTATTTGTGACATTAATGGGTACATTCATCTCACTCGCATCACCTGCAGAAGTTAGAGAATCATCATCCAAATGTACCCATGCATCAAACTCCACATCAATAGGTATATTAACCTCAATCTCATCATATTCAGCATCCATGCTACTGCATGCCCCGGAACCAGTTGCAAAAGTGCCCTCGAATAACTCCTCCAATTCCTTCCAGTTAGGTAAAGGGTTCTTCCTAAATTTGCTGACCCTCCCGTCTCTCTGGTTATGTGATAATAAATTAGAATACTACTAGTTAGACTATATAGTTAATCAAATGATAAATTTTTACAACTATAAAATGAATGACTACTTGCCTTGATTTCTGCTGCCCAAACTTCATCTGGCCAATCAAATGTTCCAGTTTCAGCATTATAACCATGGCCGGTTTTGTGGGTCAATGTTCTCCACACCATGTAACTCCTTTTCAAATTGTTCCACTTATTTTTCACAGCCTTTTGATCAAATTTTTGTTGGAACTTGGTGTTTAGGGTAGTATAGATATTAGTCCATGACTTTAGAGAAGTTCCTGAGTATCCGTGCTGATTAACCGCCTCCAAGCATAAGCGGATAAACTCCTTCTCCATTTCAGGCTTCTCTTTCCATACATGAGGACTTCTTTTCTCATTCTTATCCATCTTGTTTCAAATCCTACACAAATATTTAAGACACATAATGCAAAAGGAAAAAAACCACCCACTAGATAGAGAAATTCCGAAACAATATATATAAACAACACTAAACTGTTTAGCGCCTAAGAAATAATGAATCCACACACCATCTGAATTATGGCTTGGCGGACAGTCTCAGAGAAATAAAACTACAAGCATGTTAAAACAACATAATACGTATTGACATAGGAAACGAACATGCCTTACAAATTTCAGCGTAACCCATATTACAGTACTGCTGCAATGTACTAGTAGTTCAAAAAGTTAAGTCTTAAACAGAATGTGTGCAAACAGAATTACCAACTTTAACATGCTAGTAATACTCAGGATGTGTGCAGCCATATCATGTAAAGTTGGTAGGTGACTGAACACAACATGCACTTGTATGAGGAAATATTAATTGCTGATGTTTTCTTTTAAAATTCCATGTATACAGCTTTGTTCAAATCTCTAGGGACATTTGGTTTCCTTTCCCTTTCTTTAGATGATTGGTATTCCTGTTAAATGATATTGGGTTGTCCTGTTTAAGATTGAAAGTAAAACAGAAAACTAGGAGAAGCTCTCACCTATTCAAATTTTTGTTTTAACAGATAGCCAAGAATCCAGCTGGGGAGGACATAAATCCCCTCATACAACATAGTTTCAATTTACTGTCACCATCAACCCCTCATTTTCTGAACCCCACATATGACCCGTTCAAATTCGGAAATGACTTTTCGTTTGGATATCCCAATTATCTACGTCAGGGGGTTCCTACAGCTATTTCCCATGGATTATGGATGGACATACCACACTATGATGCTTCCCTCCAGTTGATGAAGCCTGGGGATCGCAGTGACGATTATGTTTGTTCCGTTTTGACAGTGCTGAAGAATTGCTTGTACCCTATGTCTGGAATGAACCTCTGTTTTAACAGAGAACTCATTGGTGCAGTAATGTACTCTGGCCTTATGGGTGAGGACCAGCCTCTGAGCCGGTACGGTGATGTCTGGGC